>JAGDQP010027160.1:0-25254 GCA_022664845.1 Lepisma saccharinum
ACCGAAAAATATATATATATATATATATATATATATATATATATATATATATATATAATAAGTTTGGTGCAGTACAGCCAATAGAATATCTTGAAATGTCACAAAAGTGTGCCAAACTATCGACGAATATCTTCGAAACGCCATTGATAATTTCTACGTTAGTATAAATGATAACAATCTGATACAAAATGTTTGTAGACGATTTGAGTACACGTATATAGCACTCAAGATATTGTAGATTTACGTCAGCTAATGACGTGACTGTGGAAATGCTATCCCACTACTACGCAGATGTAGCACCTGATAACTTATTCCTCTTTTGAAAACTGAAATCCAAGTTGACGGAAAAGCCGGGACAAACAAGATTTATTAAAATCCGTTTTAATTAGGAATGTTTAAACAGAGTTGCATCTAGACACCCAGTTCCGCAAAGATACGGATCTCGGCTCCATGAATCGAGATACGGATTTCGGATAACAAGATCTTAACATTTAAATCCGAATTTCGGAACTATCGATCCCGATTCAATTTTCCGATATCAAGATTTTCCGGTTGAAATTGGAATCTTCGATCCGGTTTTCGGATATTAAAAATATTTGAATCTAAATGGTAATTTTTGATTAATGGATCTGAAAACCAGGATTTCGAATATCAAGAACTTTGGATCTATATCAAAACCTCTGATCAATGGATCAGGATAAAGAATTAGCATACCAAGATCTCCGTGTCTAATTCTAAATTTTGAAACCATGAATCTGCACTTCGACCATCACTAGTTTGACTCAGAGCTGCGGGTAGTTGTCAACGTCCTAGTAACAGAAGTACACGATGAATGCATTTGCCCTTGGCTTTCTTGTTATGACCCTGTTTTCTTTTAACTTACCGGTTTTCTTCAATGGTGGTAAAAGAAATGAAGTACTAAGGTTATCATGCCTTTGATGGCGTGGCGTCATTCTGCAATTTATTTTCCATACCAAGAATACTGTGTAAATGTACGTTGATTATAATGTATTCTGGGAATATATTTTGAACGTGAAATGATGAATATATTCAGTGTTTCTTTTCTTTCAGAATATTTCGTTCGGGGAAGGGGGGGGGGGAATTATAATAATGTATATTGACTCCAATGTATTAAAACATAAAATAACGATAATGTCACTTAACAAAATGTCGTACTTCCTTAGTTAACCTCAAAATAACGTGAACAATGTTTATAGAATGTTCTATTATATACGTATTTCAGCATACGTATGAGTAATACATGTGTTGAGACTAATTTTTCCGGGGGTGCGGTTGAAACCCCCGGGGGGTAAAGTTCCCCCAGAAGCATGCCTGAAAGAAACAGTGACTATATTACTTTTATACTTGGCTAAAATTTCACGGAAACTAAGATTAAAATTAGCAACATCACTCAGTAAGTGAGTAAGATCAAATTTCCATTTTTTACATTTTATTTCCTTCCCAACGGATCGATCCACCCTTCCTTCCCTCTCATTGCCTCTGGTTCTCCATGTTCATCAATATTGGGTGTTTCTAGAACAAGCAGGAACTTCGTTCTCATATCTTGATTGAAAATTTGATGTGATGGGAGTGTCACGAAACATAGAGCAGCCCGACATTAATTTATGAGTTGCAGAGGATTACAGGGAAAGCATTCTTTTTAGGTGAAAAAGTTTCTCTGTATATTCGGAAATAATAAATTATATATTGCAGTTACCATGCCGGAAGTTACAACACCTAACATATTCATAGATCCATTAATGTATTGATGATCGACCGTTCAGAGTTTTGAGCTGCTGTCAGAAGTCTTTTGTGGAAACGAGAAGCCTACTGAAGATTTATGAAATCCGTTGGAAGTGTTCACGATATAGGAGAATTCAGAAGATTATTGGAGCTCGGAGTAGCTGAGAGGTTAGCACGCTTTCTTTTTGTGCACGTGGTCACGGGTTCAGTTCTCTCCGGGGTCTATTGAACGGAATACTTCGGCGTCCTCTCTACCGTAACCTGTAAGTCCTTAGGAACTCACCAGCTTGGTTAGGATGTTAATAACAATGCAATCAATCGGAAGATTATTTCGGTAGAATAAGTGCGTAGTTAAGAAATACTAAAACGTAAATTTGCATTGTGAAACCTTTCTAACTTTCACATTCCTGCCACTTCCTCATTCTCACTCACCGTATGTGGATCTGTTTATTTCATCATCATCCTCACCATAGTGTTTTAACATGTCCGAAACTCTCTCATTCTAACCTGTTCGCTTCACCTTTAACATCTCATGTCCTTACTCTGACGTTGTAGCTTAGTCACCCACGTTTTAACTATTGTCTTACGCTCACGTGTTTTTTCTCACCCCTAATCTGAAGTTGCAACTTTTTTCTCACACTCACTCGACTGGCGAGGGTAATGATAGTCTCCTCAGATTCACCGTTAGTAAGTTGAACACCTGGAGAAAATTAACAACAAATCGTGAGAAACTGTTTAGGACATAGCTTAGAGAGACACTATATATATTTCTCTAAATTTATCTCTCTGATTAGAGGCGAGAAAGTATTTACCTTTCTTCTGGATTATTTGCAAACATCTTCTATTCGTTATTCCACTTTTGTTTGCACTTGTTCTTTTGCCTTTAAACAAAAATACAGTAGAACTCCGAGAATACGAACTAATCGCGGCTGATCCCTGTTCGGATTCTAGAAAATTCGGATTATCCGAACAATCGTTTAAAATGTGCAGTAAATATACCAGCTCATCCTTTAGGCCTTGACGGCGTGTCAGCCACTACTGTATGGCAGTGGTGAGACCGGCACGCGGGTTTAGGGATCTAGAGTGTGAGTCAAGTTAACGTCATGACGTTAACGGGCGAAAAAAAATAGTCGATCAGGTAAACGAAAAAATCAATATCCTTGATTAAAATACTTAATTTCACGATCAATTTCCGTTTGTAGGTGTTCGGATTATGGGAAATTTCGAATTTTGGGGGTCCGGATTTCTGGGGTTAAACTGTAATACAATTATTCATGAAGAATATAGCATTTACAATATTATGTAACTTGAACATGATTTTTAATCTTATAATTTTCATTTGCATTACCCTGCATGTCATACCCTGAATGGATTGGTCTAATTCATTCATGTTTAGCAGTTAAGCACTTGATCATTGGATGGAAGAAGGTAGAAAAGATAAATGAGAGGCTGGGGAACAAAGGGATTTGAGCGACGTTGCTTTCTTTTTAAGAAGAAAGTTCAAATTCGTCTCTTATGTATAACACAAGAAAATATTTACTCAGACTTTTTTTTATATTTCAGTGGCATTTGTATCCCTTTGCTTCTAAAAAGGTAACCACATCAGCTGATTTTTCTCCTTAGCTTTAACCTGTAATGCGCGAAAGTGACACCCATACACGTAACCTAATTGAAAAATCTGAATTGAGTTATTTGTTCAATGGCAGCCTACTGTGCGAAGATGGTATACTGTACCTTCACTGATGAGTGACAGCGTTGAAGTTACAGTATTTCACAATTTCGCCGTTAGATGTCTCTACTGCTTGCAAGAGAAAGGCTGGCTATATCACCTTAGAAGAACACTTCACAAATGTAAGATAAATTTTTTGGCCTAATCTAAAATCAGAGTTCGTTGATAACTAGCGTAAAACATAGAGCTTTGGTAATGTTGGAATAAAGAAGCACTTTACTAGAATTGTCACTAACTCTGATATCCGATACCACTGCAGTTTTCGACAGAAGTTTTACACACATCAAGGCCAGTAGCGACTTCGAATGGGGGTGCATGTTGTAGTAAGATGGCCCTACATGTAAAGCATGTGATCGAGGATGTGGAATATAATTATCAATCAATATGGGAAGCAGTCATTGGATTTAATATCTGCTCCTTCAGTTTCAAGGAATACGAAAACAATACATCTGTTAGTTTCAGTGCAATAAGTGCCAACTATGGCTTCATGAGAACAGTTTTGAATGTATATTGTCGTGTCAAGTGGGGAATGTAGTGTTTGTATTAGAAAGCAATAAGTTTCACCAATGATGGCATAGGTTTTATCTCCTGTTCAAACAAGGTCATCTCCTGATTATACCATCGTATGATAAATTATTCATGTAGTAATGTTTATTGATACTTTTGTAAGACAAATATGTTTTGCTAGTTGTGATATATTATAAAATTCGTCCGCTCTTTTAAACCTAGGTAATCTTATGGTCATATTTCTGTAGCAATCTTTAGTTAATACTTTCTTATTTAGAATGTACACTAAAGGGGCCATCTTTGCAGCACAAGGCTGTGTAAAGACTATCTACTTTGCACATATTAAAATTCTGTTTAATTCTGTCATGAATATACGTGCTAATTAAAACGTTGCTATCGCGCTGTGAAGGTAAGATATCAACGTAATAAAAAAGTACATTTGATGCCCAGCTACATCTGTTTGCTTAGTTGTAATTTTACATGTTTGTTTGTTTACAAAATGTCCTTGGAGAGCCATCTTTGAACATGTAATACATGGATATTTAGAAATGTCGATTTGAGCCTACCAAGTACAGTGCTTGTCAAAAGTCTGAAGTCACATTCAGTGTTAAAACCGCTGTGGGAATTTGGATCCAACTTTTGGGTAATGACGATAGATGAAGAGTGGGGATATGAGTATCATCTCCGACCAGCTTCAGAATATTTGAAATAGGAAAAGGAACATGTGACATATCGTTTTCGTTCCCAGAAATTCAAATGTGAAAACATTTGTCACGTACATTTATTTGTTTCAAAGGTAGGGACAATTAAAGTGGGGATTGGCATTTTCATTGTGTCCTTCCAGGTAATTCAGCACGACCCAAAGTAATACATATTATGTGTTCTGTATAGCCAACCTCTGTCTAGATAATTAAATATTGAGAGAGGAATATGAACAGCATTTTCTGTTAGCACAAGCGTACAGAGTAAGCTCTGTTTCTTGTTTCATTTTCCTTTCGTAGCTGAAGTGCTAACTTTCGTATAAACTCGACACGATTGAAAGATGACGCTTCTCGGCGATCTTGGGACAAAGAAGAGAGAAAGTAGCGGATAAAGCCTTGAAATCCCTGCAATTCCTCTGGTGAAACTAAGGTAAATATTGGATAACTTCAGTCAGTAAGTTTACTTAACAGACGTTCGGTGGTTATCCCGAGGTCGAGTTCTAACAGAGTGTATGAACAGAAAGAGGCTATGCTCCGCTTCCTTGAGGAATAAAAAAAAAGAAGTTTTTTTTGTGACGTTGAAGGATGACGTATGGTGGGCAAAGCTAGCATTCTTACGCGACGTGTTTCAGGTGCTCAACAAAACGAACAGCAGTCTGCAAGGAAAGGGGACAAATTTGCTATCTGGCTTTCAAAACAGGGAATCTGAAGATGTTCCCACTTACATCCAAATGTGTTGTGAGTCGCCTAATACAATTACTATACTTCATGCGTGAACACCTTTTGCAACTAAAAGAAAAGCTTGTGGGGTATTTTCCTTTCCTGGACATCAGCCAATATGACAGTATTAGAAATCCATTTGTTTCAAGCAGTTTATCTGCACTTTGACTCACTGAGGAGGAGCTAGCCGATCTGAAGAACAACAGAACATGCAAGTTAAAACACCAGCAAATAGACCTCAACCAATTTTGGATTTCCATTCAACATGACTATCTTCACCTGAACAAGAATTACCTCATCATATTGCTTCAGTTTTTCACAACTTCCTCTTGCGAATCGGCATTTTCCGTTATGGCTTCCACAAGATAGAGCATAGGGGGCGCTTGAAGATGCTGGACGAGGAAATGAGAGTAAAATTGTCCTACATGCGACCAGATATACAACAAATTTGCAGGAGCCATCAAGCCCAACAAAGTCATTGAACTGATAATGTCTACGGTAAGACATAAATCCATGTTTTAAGCACCTTTTAAAAATAAAGTTTAAAATAAAGTAACCACTTTTTGAGAGTTTTACAAATATTCTTACTATGGTGCCGTAGCATGTACTACTCACTAAAAGAGTGAAAAAGGCTGAAGATGCCTGATTTAGGTAATTTTTAAAATTACGACGTAAACGGTGTAAAATGTTTCTTGAGCCACCCTGTAGACACATATAAGAGGGAGAAAGAAAAAAAGTGTTCCTCATATCTTCTTTACGCTGTAAATAATTGATTTGTTAGAAATGAGGCGTGCCTGTTTGATGCAATGGGTAGAAGGTGCAAAAGAGCTATATTTATGAGGGAGGAACTGAAAACTGAGAAATAACTTTTAATTTACTCTCGTTCAAAACCAACATCTGCTTCATCCTGCCTTCCACTTGCCTCTTAATGAGAATTTGTTAGTTGCCGGAAGAAGAGCATCTGATATTGGATAGCGAAGTTGATGCAGGAAATGTTCTTTCAAGATACAGAGAACCTACTTAGCCTTCCCGGAGTAATCCAGGCTGAAAGTTTCTAACAAACTTATATAAGAAGAGCCTTCGTCTTTTCCAAAGCTCTTGAAGGTGCTGTTAATCAATTTCCTTTACATATCTGATTATGGTTATGAATATAATACTTAGTATACTTAAAGTTCCGGAGTTCGTAATAAATCCGCTCATCACGCTCACATTCTAATTTCGTAAAAGTAGCCGTCAACAAAGTTCATCAACTGTCAGTTATTTGCTAATTAAATTGAAAAGTTTAGAGAAAAGTTTCTTAATTTTTGCCAACTATATCTTTGCTGGTGGTTACGCAAACTTAGTGGACACTTTGTTATGGTCGTCGCTCACTATTGCCACTTTCCTTTCCCCAGCGATAATTATATACCGAACATGAGACTAAAACCTTTGCTATGACGATCCCAGGGTCTTTCTCGAGTTCTATCTGATGTCGCTGATCTCTACTTTGAAATATGAAACTGAGGGGCCTTATCTAAAAAAAAAAAAAAAAAACCGGCTTACGCACTATTTGGTGAGGCAACTCCAAATTTCAGTACTTGACATAGAGTTAAGAATATAAATAGAGGGAGCATCAGGCTGTTTGGTTGGCGAGGGGAATGAAGCCAAGAGACGGAAGGGACAAGGCCCTTTCACCACATTGACTGGCCCCATATTTAGATGCCCTCTTTTCCGACTACTGCCTTCTCAACTACTTGTTGAAGATAATCTATGTCATACCTGCAATACAATAGCTACACCAGAACATATAGTTCTAAGATGTACCGAAACTGAAAATTTGGTATTGGATCTAAGAAATAGAATAAGGGATGTAAACACGGCAGAGGTCCTGCGAACACCGGAACTCGCCTTGATACTTCAGGAGCTGACATCAAAAATCTCAAGGTACTATAAAGAGAAATTTATGAGGGGAAGGATGACATAGATATATGGATAATTAAACTCAATATAGAATATAAACGATTACGGGTTCCGTGAGGCGCGAGCGTGTCGTGTGTGTGCAGCGTCGCGCGGGTGCCGAGCAAGCATCTCGAAAGAACATTATGTATCGAAACGTGTTCAAATAACCATCCGGATGTGTTAAAAACAACCGAAAAGTGGCCTAAATAAAACTATAAAGAATAACTAATTAGAACATGATTATCAGCAAATAAAGTGAAATTGGTCGCTGGAAGCCAGTGGCAAATTAGAGTGCCTTGTGCAGGAATCCGGCACAAGAGACGCTCATAGTGTGCGTGTTGAATAAATGTGGTGGCGGGAAAGTGTAGTGAAATAGTAAAACATATAATAATCAAAATATTTAACAACAAATAATCCAAACAATACTTACATTCCGGAACCCGGAATGGAAGCGTACAGCAAAATAGCCTAGTGTATGTGTGACCAAATGAGTGAATGATGGAGAGGGAAATCAGAAGAGGAATCTAAGGTGGAAATGGAGGGAAACCTAGTAAGGATAACAAAGGTAGATGCATACAAACTTTGTAGGAGAACATCATTTCTACGGCTATGATTTGCCAATCCCCCCTATCCCCAAAGGAATACAAGTGCAAATGAAGTGAGAGTGAAAGTGTGGCAAGTGAAAACAACCTAAACCCTATGGTGAGTGAGGAAGAGGAAGATATCAGTAAAGAAAACGGCTAGGAAGGAGAAGCGGAAAAACTTTGTGGGCGAAACAACATTCCCACGCGCAATCCGATCCTAAAATTCCTCTCTTATCTCGTTGCAGGGGCAGCAAAAGAAGAAGATGCCGAATCAAGTCCATGTTTGTGTTGTCATTGTGAAGTCCGTGTGTTGTCCATGTGTTTGTCCTAAATGTTATGTATCGATGTTTCTTTTTATAATAAAATTGCAAATATGGTAGGTAGGGAACTCCTTTCCAAGCAAATGTTCTAAACATGAACTAAAGACCAGGAGAACCTTGGATGCCTGGTTAAAAGTCCGTCCCGCAACACCTGAAGTCTAAACTGATGGAACATAGGAGCTTCTTGGAGTGCCGGAATTCCGGCAATCCAAGAATCTCTAGGGACAGCCTGTCCCAAAATGGGGAGAGCGAACAACTGCTCGTGCTGTACGTCCCCGAAAGTACACTACCTATTTTGTGTAAAGAATGCAGAGAGACAGGGGTGGAAGGCGGGTCCCCAAATGTAAAAAAAAAAAAAAAAAATGTACTGCCTTCTCATTCTTATGCGAAGAGGAAGTTAGAGCTGAATTTCATACAAGCTTGCGTTGCTTACGATTAGAGGGAGTAGCCAATTGAAACGTTTATTATTACGTGTTCTGCGTGAAAGGGCTGGTTTTTATGAAAGCTTTCGTTGCTTGAGATTTGGGTGAGTAGCCAATTGAAACACGTGTTTTATTGTAAAGGAAGTGTGACACGTGTTTCAATTGGTTATTCACCCAAATCGCACGCAACGCAAGCTTTCATGTAAATCAGCCCCAACACGTTTCAATTGGCTACTCACCCAAATTGCAAGCTTATATGAAAATCAGCCCTTAATAATGAGAAGTACCCATATCAGATGAAACCTCCAAAATAGCTGTCCGAAAAGACAGCTGTGTGGCAGACAACTGACAATTCTAAATTTCTTGAAAATGTTTCAGATGTGTTGTGCATTGTAGAGATGGACAAAAATAAGCGTTATTTAATAGCATTTATTTTTACTAAATTGTTATTATTAAATAGTAGTTATTTTTGCTAAATTGTCATAACTGTTACCGGTTTTGAAAACTAACAGTTATTTATAACAGTTTAGATACCACAGCCGTAATTGTTTAACTAGACTACCAAGCCAATGTTCTTGTTTCTACCACTGATAAAAAGGTATCTGCTAATTCTATTCAGGTCTTTCTTGTTTTTTTATTCCCTTTTCGACAAGAGTACAAGGTAGCTAATCCGAAGATTGACGAGAGTAGCCGATATTCTCGATTTTGTTTTTTGAAAGGGGAGGTTAGGTTGTGTGGTTGTCTTACACAGTGTTCGATTTGCCGTGGGGGATGCCGGGGACCTTCCGTAGTGCGTGAGTAGTTCATCCCCGATAATTAATTCCGAATATCATCCTAAGCATGGATAAATTCTTTGTATTTCTACCAAAACAGATAATATGTTGAAACTTACTAGCGACCTCTAGCTTCAGGATCCCCTCCTTCGTAATTTATAACGAATCGAACATTGGTCTTACATACTATTTCCTTTTATACTACGAAGAATGTTTCTGAAGTAAATTCATTAAAATAAACTTTAGTTGGAAACTGGGAAGGGTGATTGATCCTATGTCACAGCTGTGAACCACTTCCACCACAGATCAACCTACATTTTAGAGGGAGGAAAAGAAAGAGGGGGTTGGAAAATAGAGACGCTAAAATATAATAATGTACAACTACGACAGAACTGTTATCGCATGTTTCTAAAGAATGTTTATAGAATTCTCGAAGATGTCCCTCCCGTGTATGACATCTATCACCGTCGTTTAGTTACATATCAGAACAATATTTTCCTCAAAAGTGGGTCATGTGATTGTGCATATGTCTGTAAGACAAGAAATTTATACGACGTTTCAATTTATTTATTTTCAAAATAAGAAAACTCAGTTATAGACATGCGACAATGTTTTTGTTCATAGCTGTAGCACCATGTAGGGGATTTAAAAACAAAGGAAAGCACTTTTCAAAGAAATTTGGAAACCAGATTGTTGTTTCGGAGCTAGAGGCATGCAAAGCTATGACGGCATCGTCATAAATGACGTCTCCAGAAATTCAAGCCGAGCGGGATTTCTATGTTGCCCTATTAAACAATATTCCTTTCTTAACAATGAAATTCCTTTGTATGCGGCATTCCCTCAATCATAAACTTTGCTGAAATTTTATTTATGGTCTTTATGTATCTAAGGCTCAGGCCGGGATAGAGGAGGGGAAAGGAGTTGGGAGTTGCCGGGCAGGCCGTATGTGAAGGTACCATCCATCATTTGCCTGGTGTGACTAAGAATAAAAATAAGCCAGAATCGAACCCACGACCTCCCGATATGCTACGCCAACTCCTCTACCACTGATCTACGGCGGGTCAGTAAATAATAGCAGCTTGTCGGTGGGCGAAATCCTCCCATCTCCTAGTTATAATAATAACTACTTGTTCAAATCCCGGCCAGTACACTGGAGACTTTTCTCGCAGTGTTCCCATGTATGGCTCTCTGAGGTGCACTTAGCCTCATATCGAAAAAGGCAGTCTCCAGAGTACTTGCTATAGAGGGACTCGAATGGGGCCAGAATCATGTACCACATATCCTCCCTACATCTATTTTCGATTTCTGTATCATGATGTTTCATTTTCTTTTCCGTTTATGAAATACAAGGCTGTACTCGGACTTTTGGACCACGTAAAAATGATCAGTAAACTAATTGTTTACTTTTACAAACACACACATAAGTGTTCGGAGTCCACTTGAAACTGTAGGTCCTGTACTCGATACTTCATCTTAAGCCGAAGGAAGCCATCAATTCACCTTGCCCATAGACATTAGGTTTATTGACCTGTCTCGAAGCCGAGTACTCATCATCATTATTATGATCACTTAATAACTACTTAGGAACTTTCAAATAGGCAAAAACATTAGTTACTTGCTTTAAGTCCATTAACAGTGTGTCTTTTGTCGTGGTTAATTATAACAGAGAGGTAAAGTGATGTAAAAGAAAATGCGTACTTTCAGTGTGTTTAACCTAACTTACTCTAAATCCAGTAATGCGGTAATGAAAGATCACCAACGCCTAATATCGTGGGGTATATATATACAGTCCACCCTTTTGTTATTAGTTACACTTCCAAACAGTCTGATTTTCTTTTACACAGGACAATCGTAATCTGGTTACTGTACATACAAGCACAACCTCCTGTTATACTACATATAAACCAGCATGGCTTCCTTTACACAGTTGACCTCCACAACACTACTGTGTTATTCTTCTACAATAGAAACGCATCTTTTTATTACATAAGGAAGCCTCCATTTTTTTACTTGTAAATTGGAATCCAGAACAAAATGGCTTGCTTTTCGCCCATTGTAGGCATATTTCTTAAACTAATACTTTTCACCCATTGCAAAAAGCTTTGCCCAGTACCCCCAAAGCACTCTACAACCACAAGATTTGGTTATTTTGTGTACAACCCATCTTCTCGTTTCATTTGTATTTTTCCTATGAAGCACATCTTCTGATGTTCAATTACTTCCTACTTGAGAAATTAGAAAACTGTAAAGATAAAATAAAAACACGGTCCAGAAGCAATAGTTAAAAGGAAAGATAATGACGCGGGGGTAATTTGAGAAGTGGTTTATCTCCAGAAACTGCCCCATCTAGACTATATCATTGCAAGGGAAATGGAAACAAGTCTTGAGATTGCCCAACAATGTAATCTTGGAGAAACACACAAACTTTAATGAAGATGTACTAGCCTTTGGCTTACAAGACGCGATTTTCATCTTTTTTTAAAGAAAAGAATATCATCAGCGTATATTACCTCAATGTTTACCCTACGAATTCAAAGTTTCTATTACAAGGAAGACATAACATAGACTATCTTTCAAGATCAGATTAAACAAAGAAGAGCTTCTGAGGTCTTTGCAAAAGGTTAACGCAAATGCAGATTTTGGTCGTAGTATAGTCTCTTTTTCCTTTTAAGATGAGAGTTAACCTTGTCGCCGGAATGAATATCTTCCACAAAACTTAAACTAGAATGCTTTACTTAAAAATAAATATCTTTACTTCGTTGTATAGTTGGTTTAAAGGTGAAATGTTGGGGAAAGGATATCTTTAATCGTGTTGTCACTAGTAATTAACATTTTTCTTGCAATAATCTAACAATTTTAAGTTTTTCCAGAAAGTTTTATAATGATTTTTCGTATATTTTAGTTATGGCGTCGATAGATTTCTTGAAAATCTTTACGTTTTTCTTGACTTTCTTTGTGTGCGAAGACGGGAAATTTCCTATTTCTAAGACAGACTCAGAATCTTGTCTCGACTCGTAGACGCCAACCTTTGTATGAACATTCGATTTTCTATACTTCTATACCCTTATTTAATAATGCATTCTAATGCGCGTTGTGTCCCATGACCAACCTTTATATTTCTGTAAATGTTAATAAGATCGTTTTTATATCATTATTTTCTTATGTGTGTGAACCTGAAAGACTATTACGTGACTATCCTGGATTTCTCGCGCAATGCCTTGTGGGTAACCATATGTTTTATACTGCTAATTTGCTGCGCGGAACTCAACCCAGCTCTGTATCTCGTGGTGCGTGTTTCGTGTCCATCGCACCAAAATTTCGCAGGAAACTGTCGTCGAAGTAACGTTGGACAACCGTAGAAGTGTATTTCCATAATGTTCCCGTGAAGTGTGTTTGCTATACATCATACACGAACTAGTACACTTTAAGGTTTGATCGTCTGAGGTTGTGAATAACAAAATCTCAACCTGTCCGATGCAGTTGTTAACTTTCGTTTTGACAGTGAAATCGCATGGTGATTCTCATTGAGTCATCCTCGGCGTATGAAAGCTTGTCTAAGGGTAGCTCTACAGTTATAACTCCCGTGATTGCAACAGTTGATAATGTAAAAACTCTTGTGTCTTGAAATGCTATATTAATGTATTATTTGCGTAATATATCTCACTCTCACTGTAAATGAACTGGTAACTGCTCACATAGCACTAATTCGTTACCGGATATCGTGCATGGTATAATAACATAAACGAAACTTCCAGCTTCATCAATTTCTTTATCTGTTGAACTTTACATGCTTCCCACATGCCTATTATGAAAATAACATGCTTCATGCACCTGTACAATAATTTTACTGATCTTGTCTAAACTGATGGAAATTCATTAATCCGCCACACTTCCTGCCTTTCTTCTGTTCCCTCCTTGTCACCTGATCGTCAGCCATCATGCGCAAGACTGCCAGCTACTCCACACTATGACCAGGTCTCACGAACACAAAATTCACTAAACAATCACAAGAAATTACTAAAACAAAAAACTACAAACTTATCAATCCTCCCCCTCCTTGATTGGACACAATCAACTAATGTTCTTGGGGTAGAGGAATCAACTTGGCAACACTGCGACGAAAGGTTCCATTTTTACTTTTCACTGTTGCTACTCGCACTAACTTGTCACTACCAGGATGAACTTCTTGAATCACTCCCAAGTTCCACACCTGAGGGGAAATATTGTCCTCCTTCACCCACACATCACCGGACGTCCGTCGGATGTCCAAAATACGTCCCGAATGTCCGAAGAGATCCGGGATTTCATGGGACATCCATGGGATGTCCGCTGGACATCCGAAACAGGACGTCCAAATTATATCCATCCCGGATATCCCTCGGACATCCTCTTTATGTCCTACAATGTCCAGTATTTTCCTTCCAGATATAAGTGTGAAGATAGACTCAGAGACGAAAAGAAATAATGTTGGGAAATTGAAGAAAATATGTACTACCTTTACTGGATGTGCTCTCTGAGCATTGTGGTAGAACTAATAATTTGGGAAAATCTACTATTTAATTTTGTCTAAAATACTCCTATTTTATTAATTGAGAAAGTTGGTGTTTCATGCGCTTGAATTTGCTTCACATTCAGAAGGTTCCGAGTTTAAGTCAGAAACTGCATGTCCACCTTGGCTGAGATTTCCTAGTTTTCGGCAGTCCTTCGAAGAAGTACCGTTGTGGTTCTAGATTAATCATGGTGTCGCTTCCCTGTTATTCCTTATTAAAGGTCAATTTCCAGATGCTAATATAAAAATTCAGATAAATATGTGTGGGCTAGAGTTATTTTGTTGTTTTATGATAATGAAATGCTATTTTTAACCGCAGGCTTGGAAAGATATTTGGCAAGGAACCTGTAAATTTCTTGCGAAACCTGAAATCAATTTGCCTATTGGGATTTTAGGAAAGTAGCAATCAGAAACGGAATCTGATCGTCATTTGTTGAAAGGTTATTGGTGAATGGGAAAAGAGCTTTCATTTGTTTTTGTTTATTCCAGCCGAGGGAGTAGGTTTATATATTTCTTGTAACGTTTTTATTTTAAGAAAAACTGAAGAATTGCAGTGACGATATTAGTTTATAGTAAATTGCTTATATTCACTTGAGTTTCATTTAACTAAATCTGATGGGTCCAAGAGTGATTCGGTTAAACGAAAATTCGGTTAGGCTAGAAACATAGTGATTGACATACTGTAGTTTGGTATTGTACAACACGTTAAAAGAGCAACTTATTTTAAAATAAACAATTTTTCAAACATAGGCCTACCACTGTAATGTTAAAGTATAATACAGTACAGTACACGCTACTGAATTTACAAAGAACTATTTTTTAAAAAAACTGTATTTTCTTATTTTCGACTTTCATTATTGACCGTAAGAGTACCCGTTGCCTACTCTATTATACCGGGTGAGCGAATTACCTATAGAACGTTACCGGCAAGGCCGCTTTTAAGTTCCATAGACGTGCAGATAGTGCAACTGGGCGTCAGACGGAATGTTGTGCTAGAGTGTGCTAGAATGTTGAAACTTGCAACGTTTGTTCCTTTTCTCCCCCTTACCTCACAAGTTAAGGCGCTACGACGACAAACGCATTTTACCGGTATTTCTTCACTATATATGCACTCCAACACCCATATCATGAAAATCACTCTACGCATCACTTTTAAATGCTTTTCCCACTTGGAATCTTCGCTAACGATCTCTCTTACGTCGTAGTATTTATGCATTTTGAAATTCTAGACACTTCGATGACATAGGGCTACGTTAGGCTAGAAAAGTCAGATTGTTTTTTAAACTTGTCATTTAAAATTCTACACATTTGACTGCCATATGGTTAGTGTGCTTACGTGTGCTTAGGTTAAATGAGGTGAGGTGTGGTTAGGTTATATTAGGTTAGCTTAGGTTAGGTTAGTTTAGGATAGATTTAAGTTAGGTTAATTCAGGTTAGGTTCTGTAGGTTAGATTAAGTTAGAATAGATTAGGTTAGGCTAGGTTAGTTTAGGTTAGGTTGGTTTAGGTTAGGTTAGGTTACATTATCCCTGGTACACTATACAATACAAGTCATATTTAATAGGCGTTCATTTTTGTAAGATTTTGTCCGATTTACGAAACTGGCCTGCAACTGAACTATCTGTAAAATATGAAAAATTACCACATTGTGATGGGTTTGCAGTATTTTCTCTCTTGCACTGCTATTCCTCTTAAGATATATATTATTCATTTGTGTTTAAGACAATGAGAGTGAGTTAGACGCCCACTTATGTTTTAAGTCCACACATGCTCTGTAGAATAAATAACGTTTAGCGTATACCGTGTCTTTTATGATTTGTAACATTGTGTTGATCACATTGCATTGAATTCAAGGGGTCGTATGTTCCAATTCGCTGTACTGTATTTATTTATCCGGTCATACTGTATTTATCCGGTGATAGAAGCTATCTGAGTAAGTAATAAACACCGACCGAGTAAACGTCTTCAAAGTAGCATTGTGAATATACCTTTTTTAATGACAAGAACTCTTCTGGCGTCCGTGAAACAACTTGGGGATAGAAATTTTCATGTCATTTTTGCAGTACCGTTACTCCGTTACCGGGCCTGGATGGGACATTTAAAGAAATTATGAATTCGTTGCTGTCCGGTGGACATCTCTATACAGGTCCTATAAATGTACGTTGCTGACCTAAAAAGGACGTCCATAGAATGTCCAAAAACCTTGCGTACGGATGTCCGATAGATATCCATATTTGTCCTTCAAATGTCTGTTGCGGATCTAAAAAGGACGTCCGTAGAATGTCCTAAAACTTTGCGTACGGATGTCCAATGGACATCCCTACATCTCCTATAAATATCCCTTCCGTACCTAAAAGGACGTCCGTCGGATGTCTACAGGAGTTGCGTATGGATGTCCTACGGACATCCATTGGACATCCGCGGGACCTTTTTCGGACATCCTATGGACATCCGACATGTCCGCCAAGGAGATCCTAAGGATATCCATGGGATGTCCGTGTGTTGTCTGGGCAACAACACCACCATGCCTGGCTGTAGATTAGTTTGAACTCACTTCCATTTTCTTCTTTGCTGCAATTGATTGAGGTACTCTCTTGACCAACGCTTCCAAATATGCTGCTTCATTTGTTGAATTCTCTGCCATCTTCCTAGCCGGTTGACAGGTACTTCAAGTAGATCTGGCTCTGGAATGCTGAGAAGCGTAGTTCCCATCAGGAAATGCCCTGGACTAAGGTACATCGGATCTGAAGATTCATTGGAAACTGCTGTCAATGGTCGTGAATTTAGAATGGCTTCAATTTGAATGAGTAAAGTATTCAATTCCTCATAAGTCAGGCTTGCTGTTTCTGCTACACGTCGTAGATGGTACTTCATGGATTTTATTGAACTTTCCCAAGATCCCATATGCGGAGACTTGGCAGAGATGAATTTCCATTCTAAACCTTCTTTGGCTGAGTATTCCAGTATGTCACTTTTATTGTTCTTGGATTGAAAAAATTGCTGCAATTCTCTATTGGCACCAATAAAATTTGAACCATTGTTGCTACTGATAGATGAACATTTCCCTCTTCTAGCCATGAATCTCTTCAATGCAGCGATGAATGCTTGCGAAGTTAAATCTGAAACTATTTCTATATGAACTGCTCTAGTAGCTAAACAGATAAACAAGGCTGCATAGACCTTCATACGAGCTTTGCTGCGAATTGTGGGCTTAACATAAAAAAAATCCTGTATAGTCCACTCCTACATGTACAAATGGCCTTGCTTCATTTACTCTCTCCTTCGGTAACTGTCCCATTAACTGTGATGAAGTTGTCGCTTTCCACTTGAAACACACTAAACAATTATATACTATCGTCTTGACCATTTTCTTAGCTCTTGGGATCCAATATCTTGTACGTAAAGATGCAATGACAAGTTGTGGACCTGCGTGAAGCAACCTTACATGTTCTTCCTTCACTACCAATTGGGTGAAATGATATGCTTCAGGTAGTATGTACTGATGTTTATTGTCATACTCCAAGTTTGAATGTTCTAGTCTTCCTCCCACTCTAAGCATTCCTTCCTTGCCCAGAAACGGAAAAAGATCCTTGATTGGACTTTTGGTGGAAACTCCTTTATGCTGCTCCAACTTCCCTATTTCATGATGATAGGTAGTATGTTGTACTATCTTGATGCAGCTGTGTAACGCCGAACGAAGTTCTGAAGCATCTAGACTGTCCGTCCTCCTGTCTGCCTTCCTTGAGAGGCAATTACGTTTGAATCGCAAACAATATGCTACTACTCTCAACAATTTGCTTAATGATGAATATCTTTCCATAAAACTCGCCTCATGAGTTGCTACCAAACTTATCGTAGGTTTTTTCTCTTCTGGAATATCAGTTGGCTCATTGTGTTCTTGATGTGGCAATTCAACTGAGTGAAGAAATTCTGGACCATGCCACCACTCCTGAGACTGACTAAGAGTGCTGGGATCCGCTCCTCGACTAACTATGTCTGCTGCATTTTCCTTCGAAGTCACATGATGCCATTGCTTGATAGATGTCATTTTTTGAATTTGAGCAACTCTATTAGCTACAAATGTCTTCCAACGATTAGCAGGTGATTTGATCCAACCTAAAACTATCGTTGAGTCTGTCCACAAATGAATAGCACTGACCTCTATCTTCAATGCTGCTAGTGTTTTGTGCACTAACTTTGCCAGCAACACCGCTCCACATAACTCCAATCTTGGCAGACTCTCCCTTTTTGTTGGTGCAACCCTGGATTTTGCGCACAGTAGATTAACTTCAATGTTTCCCTGGTCGTCTATGGTTCTGAGGTACATTGCTGCTCAAAACGTTTTCTCGCATGCATCGCAGAACCCATGTAATTGAATTTCCTTGACGTTCTCAGAACAGATGACGCTTCTGGCAAATTGTATCTCCGCTATAGCAGGCAACCAAGACATCAATTGATTCCATTCCTCCTGTAGAACTGTATCTAACTTGTCGTTCCAGTCCATTCCTGTTTTCCATAACTTTTGTAAAAAATTCTTGTATTTAATAACAATTGGAGCGATTAGACCTAATGGATCGAAGATGGATGATACTATGCTGACAACTTGTCTTTTTGTCATTGCAACATTACCTTCTACTGTAGTTCCCGGCTTACAAATTTTGTTTGAAATGATGAACTTGTCTGCTGATGGAATCCATGCTATTCCCAAAGCCTTAACGCCATCTTGCTGACCCAATACAATTGGTTGTTGTTTCTCTCTGAAGCCATCCGGAAATCCTTGTAATATTTCTTCCTTGTTAGAACTCCATTTGCAAAGCTTGAAACCTGCTCCACTTAAAATTGTAATAAGATCCTTCTGTAATTCTAAGGCCTTCGACACATTTGGTACTGACTTTAGGAAATCATCCATATAAAAATTATTCCTTATGGCTTCTGCTGCTTCTGGAAATTCCTTGGAATTCTCTTCTGCAATTTGCTTCAAACATTTTGTAGCTAAAAATGCCGCTGACGAAGTCCCATATGTCCCGTTTGTAGCTCATACACCTGGATTGTTTCTTTTACTGAATTTCTCCAAAGTATTCGTTGTAAACATTTGTCATCTTCGTGAATCAATATTTGGCGATACATCTTCTCTAAATCTGCCGTGCATGCAACGGGGTACAATCGAAACCTTAAAATAATGGAGTACAAATCGTCTTGAATAACAGGCCCCACTTGCAGGATGTCATTCAACGAATTGCCGTTAGATGTCCTTGCACTTGCATCAAAAACCACCCTTATTTTAGTTATTGTGCTGTCCATCTTGACTACCGCATGATGAGGAAGATAATAACTATCACTCTTGTTCACGTCTTCTTCTGTAACTCTTTACATGTGGCCCAAATCTAAATACTCATTCATGAAGCCGGCATATTGCATATGAAACTCTGGATTTTGTAATAATCTTCTTTCAAGTTGCTTAAATCTTTGTAGTGCTAGCTTGTAGGACTCTCCTAAAACTCCATTCTCTTTCTTCCTTGGTAACTTGACCAAAAATCTTCCGTCTTCATTTCTTGTTGTATTTTGTAAAAAATGCTTCTCACAATCCTCTTCTTCTTGTGTATAAACCTTGGTCGGAATATCTTCGAGTTCCCAAAACTTTCTCAATTGCGTATCCAAGTCGGCTTCCATCTGAACGAAACATGAAATCACTGACTGCTCGGGGTCTTCACGTCCGGACGGCATGTTTCCGACGACGACGAATCCTAGTTTTGTTTCCTGTAAAGTTGGGTAATGTCCCTCTCTAGTTTTCTGCCTTGGCTCCAGGAGACCATAGAATAAACCTGCTCCAATAAGCATGTCCACTGATGACGAACGATGAAACTCAGGATCGGTCAATCTAATATTCTTTGGTAAATTCCAACTATTAAAGTCAATATCCTTGGAAGGTATACAACCTGTGATACTTGGCAATACTAAACATTCAACTACTGCATTAAAATCACGTGTTCTTGAATAAATGTGAACCTTGACGCTATGCTGAGCTTCGGACGTTACGGAGTTGATAACTCTAATGGGAATACGATTTTTTTGTTTTCTTGAGACCTAACCTGTGAACTAATGTCTCACTTACAAAATTCGATTGGGAAGCTGCATCTAATAGCACTCTACATTGTTGAAATCGTCCTTCACTGTCGGTTACATTTACCAGTGCTGTTGCTAATAATATCTGTTTGTCATAATTTACCTTAAACGTGCAATAAGAATCTTGTGTTGGAACCGCAACATCATTTTGTTTATTGCTTGTAGGTACCTTTACGTTAGAACTTACACTTGGTCTGTTAGAACTTGGCTTATCAGAAACCTCCTGACGAATATCTTCATGCAACAATGTATTATGTTTAAAATTACATTTCTGACAAGAACCAGCCTTACATGCCTTTACCTGATGTTTGCTACCTAAGCAATTAAAACACAGCGTATTTCGTTTTACTATCTCCTTCCTTTTGGTAATGTTAGTATGTAAAAATTCTGGGCAACGAAATACAGCATGCGCCTCCTTGCTATTACAAATGTTACATGCACCTGTTAACACACTGACAAACGAACTGACATGCTTCTTGTTCTTTTCTCTCGCCCTTGATTCTGGAACCTTACTGTTATATGTACTCTCAAACTGAGTAGGACGGATACTTTCTAACATTTGACAACGCCCTTCTAAAAATGAAAATAACTCTGCTAACGAAGGAAAGGACTCACTGTCCTGTTCAGTCTCCCATTCCCTTTTATTTATAGAGTCAAGTTTTTCTACTAAATGTTGTGTTAATAATACATCATACAACGGTGTATCCATTTTCAATGCTTCCAGGGCTTGAAAATTACTTCGCGCTATATTAACAAATTCCCTTAAAGCTTTATCATTTTCTTTTGTGACAGACTTGATTTGGAGCAACCCTCGTACATACAGATGCTTATCAGAATAATGGAAACACCTGAACGAAAGTGCAACTTACCAGATTAATATGGTGTCGGGCCACCTTTCGCCTTCAGAACAGCCTTGATGCGACGTGGGATGGAGGCATAGAGGTCGTGAATGGTAGCAAGTGGAATATTACACCATTCCTCGTGCAGGGCATCGGCCAGTTCTGTGAGAGAGGATGGAGGTGGAAATCGTCGCCGGAGTCGTGTTTCCAAGATGGACCACAGATGTTCAATTATGTTGAGATCTGGGGATTGGGCGGGCCAGGGGAGGTGTTGAACTTCATCCCGATGTTCCTCAAACCACGCTGCAACAACTCCAGCTGTGTGAATGGGTGCATTATCATCCTGGAATATGGCGTCATTGTCCGGGAACAACATCCGGACCATAGGATGCAAGTGGTCTTCTAAAATTGCGACATAATCGTTGGCAGTGATGCGTCCGCGAAGTGTGACCACAGGACCCAATGAAAACCATGATATTGCGGCCCACAGCATCACCGTGCCGCCGCCATGTTTCACAGTTGGGCGGAGACACTGCAGATCATACGCTTCTTTGGGCGTTCTCCACACATAAACACGACCCGTGGTTTGGAATAGGGTGAATGGTGACTCATCCGACCATACCACACGTTTCCAGTCGTCAACGGTCCAAGTTGCATGGTCGCGGCACCATTTGCGGCGTGCTAAAGCGTTCTGGTCCCTGATGAGAGGTTTGGCCCGTGCAACACGACCCCGTAAGTTCATGTCATGTAATTCGCGGCGGACTGTGATTGTCGAAACAGGTTGGGGGAGGTGCTGATTGAGTTCCTCCGTCACTTGCGCCGCAGTGGCACGACGGTTCCGCGTGACAATGCGCTTTAATACCCGGCGTGCCCTGTCACTGATGCTTTTCTTCCGCCCACTGTTCCGCTTCCCCGATGTGGTTTTCCCGTGTGTTGTGTAGGCCGTCATCACCTTCGACACTGTCCCTGGCGACACACCTAACACACTAGCCACTGCCGTCACACTCACTCCACATAACCGCGCACCAACAATTTGCCCTCTTTGAAACTCTGAGAGGTCTCCCATTTTACGCTACCTCCGTCTGCTGCAGCCACTGCACACTCCTGTTCCACGACGCCTGACGTAGTATGGAGACCGACCTAACACACCACCACCAGCAGTCCGGCGCTGCGGTCGCCACGACACCACTGCCAACCCATACATCTGACGTGTTGCCAAACTACAGGTGTTTCCATTATTCTGATAAGCATCTGTATGTCGCAGCTAGTAACCGTTTGTTCTCATAGCGTTCGTTCCACCAGGTGTTTCCATGCGATGTCATAATTTACTTCTACGGTTGGGAGATTGGCTATTAGTGTATAAGGTTCTCCTTTTAGCTAAGTACGTAAATATTGAAACTTACAAATAGTGCTTATCGACTCGTTATTGTGGATAAGTGATATGAAAATATCTTTAAATGGTGTTCATTCTTCATATTTACCATAAAATGTAGGCAAGGATATTTTTGGTAACTGTACAGTACTACTATTGTTGCTTGAAAAGGACCCTGAATCCGATTTTTGCTCAAAACTATCTATAAATTGTTGAATCTTGGCCTGTGTATCATAAAAAAGCTCTTCAAATGTAATTCTATGACTCTCTTGCTCGCCTGTTTCATCCAGTAATTCTATTTGTGATTGAACGTCATCAAATTTAATAAATATTCCCTCTAAGGCTACCAATCTTGCTTTAGCTTCGTGTAAACTAGGCTTGTTTTCCTCTTGAAATTTCTGAATGAATGTCTGAATACGCGTAATTTGTCCCTTCACTGACACTCGTTTTTTAACTAACTGTGTTATCTGACCTTCTGCCATTGTCTATAGCTTTTCCCTTTTTTTTTTACTCAACCCGCGTAAATAAAACGAATGATTTATCTCGAGATACTGAAGCACACGGATGAGGAAAAATGATCTCCTACTATTTTTTTCTCTCTCTGTGGTCTGACCCACTAACTAAAGGTTTGGCCTTGAGAACATATGAGTGCAACACACACATACGAAGTTGAACTAAATGCTTCTGCCTATGACAGCTCGGGCGATTCACTCACACACAAACGCCAAAAGTCTGATCTTGCATGCACTATAATATCCGGTTGGCGGAGAACCAAAAATTTATGATAATGTAAAAACTCTTGTGTCTTGAAATGCTATATTAATGTATTATTTGCGTAATATATCTCACTCTCACTATAAATGAACTGGTAACTGCTCACATAGCACTAATTCGTTACCGGATATCGTGCATGGTACAATAACATAAACGAAACTTCCAGCTTCATCAATTTCTTTATCTGTTGAACTTTACATGCTTCCCACATGCCTATTATGAAAATAACATGCTTCATGCATCTGTACAATAATTTTACTAATCTTGTCTAAACTGATGGAAATTCATTAATCCGCCACACTTCCTGCCTTTCTTCTGTTCCCTCCTTGTCACCTGATCGTCAGCCATCATGCGCAAGACTGCCAGCTACTCCACACTATGACCAGGTCTCACGAACACAAAATTCACTAAACAATCACAAGAAATTACTAAAACAAAAAACTAGAAACTTATCCAACAGCTGACGACATAATCACAGTTTAGTATACGTGAAAATCTTTATAAAGGCCAGAATACGAATTGATACTTTTTTTTCTTTTAATGGTCTTTGACGTAACCAATGGTGTGTGTATTCGTCTTGACATTTTAATTGACATTTTGCTTCGAATCCGAAATTCACACCAAATTCGCATTTCTCAATTGTAACGAAATGAACTTCAGTATGCGATACGTATAAATGTATTCTTGTGACACTTGAGTGGAAGACCTACTCTGGTAAACCTCTTTAGTGTTGTGCACGTATAACAATATTCGCCGACTTAGTTACATTTTTTTTCTAAAATCTTTATGTTCATATAGTGGATCTTGTTTCGAGCAAACCTATTTGAAATTTTCTATGGTTATCACGAAGACAGTGTGACATTTCTCGCACGAACCAAGTGAACTAGTGATGACTTTCATTGCCCTTTTTGCACGGTGTTGTGATTTCTGAAATGGAACTTTCTCATCAGGGAACGTCCGTCGCGGGATTTCATCAGTGGAACTGTCTTCATATTGTGGTGGTAGTGCTATATCCGTGTCCCCTCCCTCTCCTTTCACTATCTTTAAGCATCGTCGTAACAACGCAGCATTGCAACAGCTGATGTGAACTTCCATGCGTGAGTATGTTAAAGGTAGCTATAGCAAAAATCTTTATAATACAAATACGAACTGAACTTTATTTTTCGATATTTCTAGAAAAAAGAAACAAATTCTGTTCAGAGCTGAAAACGTTCGCGCGCTTGGCGATACGTATTATGACTTGTGATGCTTTCTTATTCTTTAAAACTTGTGTGTATTAAATGTGTCTAATACATCCACGTGTTTATTTTAACCAGGAAATAGAAACTCTAGGGTAATACCTTGCATGTTAGCATGAAGGTCGTCGTTATTTGGTTGTCAGTATTTTCATAGGTTGCCATTGATTGTCCTCTAGCCGTCCTGATATCGAAATTACAAAATGCATATTTCACATTATGTACCATATTTTGGGCTTTGATAAATATTTCAACTTGTGATGTCTCTACATGAACATGCATATTTATGAAACCAACTGTCTTAGACATACCGGAAGCGTTTGTGGTGTTGTGTTGTTTTAGGCTTCTTAGGATTGCTGCCACTTGAGCGTTTGTAACAATTAAGTCTTCTGGGTTTTCTGTTTTATAAATTGTTGGCATCATTTCGGATTCTTCTATTTTCTTCGTTATCATCCTGTGTACGATCGTCGGGAAACAGTTTTTCATACAGAAGTTCGATTGTACTTTTCCAGTTCGTTGTGTATTGACCTTGGTCGTCTTTTAGTGTGTTAAGTGCACCTTTAACCTTTATCTTAGACATAATTATCCTGTAGGGCATTCCCCATAGATCCAAATTGAGATTCTCCTCCATCAATATTGCATGTAGCTTTATTTCATTAAGAATATTATATAAATTAAAATATCTACTAAAGCATTAAAATTAAAGATTTTTTTTTCATTTAGTCGTTACTAATTTCAGAGAAATCGTTAGTAGTTCAAGTGTTCAAAGTATACGTGATTATTATTATAGATTTCGAGAGAGTTTCAATCATTAACGCTGTAGATCACCCCCGCCATCTTGGTACGCTCCTTCCATTTATTTACACGGGAATTGTTTTACTCATTTTATGCCTCTCGGATGTAGAATATTTAAGTTCTGCTTTCAC
>JAGDQP010027161.1:8223-20859 GCA_022664845.1 Lepisma saccharinum
ATATATATATATATATATATATATATATATATATATATATATATATGAACTATGTAACTTAAAACTATATGGTCATATACAGTCATTTGCAAATGAGACATCACTAAAAATTAGGGGTACAACATGGGATGAAACTTACTATGAAACTGAAATAGAGTTTGAGAAAGTAAGCAATTGACTAAACGTAAATTTAATAGTAGTAAACGGTGACAAAACAAAGTATATACCATTTCCTCCAACAATAACTGGACAACCTGTAAGCAATATGGAACTAAATCTTCGTAAATGTTATATGATCAAAAATTGTAACTCAGAGTCTTGCACGAGGAAAACAAATTAGTTATGTAGGAATAATCATTGATCATTACTTGAGATAGAATTTATACATTCAACGTGTAATACATCTATTACGGAAAATATCTTACATATTTGTACAACTTAGAAATATATTAAATATTAAGATACTATGCATAGTGTATCATTGTACTAAGATTACTCCAATACAGCGTAACACGCGGAGGTGAAGTTAACGAGACACACTTAGAACCATTAATTTTTCAACAAAATGATATATGAAGAATATGTACAAAAACGTATGAAACAAGAGGAGAAATTTTGTATAAAGAATTCTCTGTGCTGTATCTACCTAAATTGTACTTAAAGGATCTTTTGCGAATTTCAAAAGATATATCAAATGAAGAAATAGAAGGAATCAAGATTAAACTATAAAGGGAACCAAGAACGATTTGTCGCTTTTTGTGGAGGTCTGTGTTCAATTGGCCCTCACACCGTGAGTTGAATGCGAATGGAGATAAGACGGTCAGTTATTGGTGTGGGTATATCCAACATACTACGTGGTTGTAGCAGTTCAGTTACACCGTGAACGTGCGGAAGGACAGAGTGAACATGGGACCTTCACAGAGCGTCATAACGGCGTGTATGCTGTACGAGTTCAAACTGGGGTAAAACGCAGCTGCAGCAGGGCGGAAGACCTGCCAGGCCTTTGGTGAGGGGGTCGTGACTATGCGGACAGTGCAGCGGTGGTTAACCAAGTTTAAGGACGGTGACGAAACACTCGAAGGTGCACCATGTGCAAGAAACCAACACAGTTACCAAATGAAGATCCTCAGGCAGCAATTGAGGCGAACAGTGGCCAGACATGTGAGGAGCTGAGGCTACAATTCAGTGTGAGTGGAGAAACCATTCGGCAGCACCTCCAAAAACTTGGGAAGCACTACAAGTTGGGTCGATGGGTCCCACATGACTTGACTCCGGGTCAGAAAGCAACGCGAGTAGACACCTCTGTTTTTTTGCTGTCTTGTCTGAGGAAATAGCAATTTCTGGACAAGGTGTTGACATGTGATGAGAAGTGGGTCCTGTACGAAGCTCCACGGCGCCGTCATCATTGGTTAGCATCCCAATAACCGGTTCCAAAACAACCGAAATCTGCGCTGCACCAGAAGAAGGTCCTCCTGTGTGTTTGGTGGATTGCTCGAGGCATCGTGCTTCGCGAACTGCTACCAGCTGGTCAGAGCATAAATGCAACTGTGTACTGTCAGCAGTTGAGCCGTGTTAAAAAAAACTCAAAACTCTGGAGCCAGCACTTCTGAATCGTAAAGGGGTCCTCCTGTTACAGGACAACGCTAAGCCCCGCGTTTCTAGGATGACCCGGGACACCATTCTACGCCTTGGATGGGAAACACTATTGCATCCGCCATACTCCCATTACACCGTCTGATTTTCACCTGTTCCATTCCTTGCACAATCACCTTAGAGGACACCAGTTCAAATCCCTAGTAGATGTGCAAAATGCACTTGATACCTTCTTCGCTTCACGACCCACCAAGTTCTAACGCGATGGAATCCATGGCCTTCCAGAACATTGGCAGAAGATCGTCGATGCTGATGGGGTATATTTTTGATCTTCCAGATTCGTCTTAGGTGACATATTTATGCTCGAAGGTAGTGGGTGAAAAAGTGATAGAACTTTCTTGCTTACCTTTATAATTGTTATATACAAATGCCATTGTAGCATTGTAGTATTATAGTATCGTAGTATGCATATATTTTGTAAATAGGTGCCGATTTTACATTGCACTATATTTGATCATGAAAATAACAAGATAATAATAATAATAAACAAACATGTCCTGAGATGCTGATTAACACACAACCATTAGGTTATAGGAATCACTTACTTTGTATGAAAAATGTATGTAAATCAAAAGAAATAAATAAATTCAATTTAATTCAAAAGAAATTAAAAGAGCTTGAGACGTGAAACAGTGACTAGCTCTTCAAGTGTATTTTGAAGTTGTGGAATCAACTAGTCTGAAAATGAATTCCTTTATTCCTAAAATTAAGCTTGCCATTTTTACTCTGATTTGAGCACAAAGGATTTCCTCGAGGCCGAATTTCAGATTTTTTTATGATGGTCGATTGATATATATTTATCTCGAAATCTAGCATTTTTCTGCAAGGAGCCATGTTTGAGTCTCAGCAGCAAAAAGCGGTGTGATTCAACATCACAATTTTTGCTTACAGTCGTCCTGTTTATTGTTTTAAATATCGCAGAAATTGCAGTCTTATATTCAACTTCTTCCGCAAACCATGGTGGCCTTTTTGAAGTTTCGCCGAGAGCCATGTTCGCACACTCGCTAGAAAAAGAGGGGTGAGATTTAGCGTCCATTTTTTTTCGCGCTCCGACTCCCGGTTGGTTGGCCTAACTGTTACAATTCTTTTCAGTCTTTTATTCAACGTCTTTATCCCCAAACATTGGTTTAAAAATCTAATTTTATGGAATTCGTTATTAATTTTCAACCTAATTTTATGGAATTCGTTATTAATTTCAACCTAATTTTTGGAATAAAGGATTTCATCTTAAGAAATGTTGATCCACATCTTCAAAGTACACTTCGAGATCTAAACAACGGTTTTTGTTTCAGGTCCCAAACTCTTCTAAATTTTTAAGATGTTCCGGTTTCCGTTCATGTCTATGGGAGTGAAGAACAGGAACTGCCATGTTGTAAATATTGTCCGCTCGGGAGAAAGAAAGTTATAACTATTTTTAACAGTGGTTCTGAACCAACTTTTGAAAAATATTATTTTTGACGGTGCAACCATTTTTTCTAGACTTGGATGATTTCATCATGTCTAGACTTACGTCTGTTCCAGTTGTTTTCGTAAAATTTGAGGAGAGATGCTAATAAGATAACATTCTGATAATAATTCTGACATATAAATTTTCATGTATAAGAATAACTATTTTAACAAAAGAAAATTTTATACTCTTTTACAACCATACAAAAATGAATTATGCATTTAAACAATAATATCTGGATGAAAGACTAATTTCGAAACCTAGAAAAAGCAAGTACTGGCTTCTTCTATTACGAAACCATCTACTCAGACGGAAATAAATATATTTCTTTACGTAAACAGTAAGTGATTCAGTGTCGTGGTGTTTTAATAAGACAAGTCTTCGTAATATTTTCTCAGCTGTAAAAATAGCGCATGGTTAAGGCGTCTTTCTAAATCAACGCGAAAGTGACATGGGGTCGAGTCCTGTTCGGAACAATCCTGCTGATCAATAAGACAATAGTAATTGCTGTTCATGAAATGACTAAAGTACAGAACTTTGGGAACAAACAACCAAGCTGTCTACTATTTCGTGAAACTGACACGAGAACAAAGCGACTGGAAGGTGGAAATGTAGAACATATTATCGTTGGGGAGGGTTCAGCTAGATGTATACAAAACGAAAATTAATTTGTGCAGAATGAATATGGATAGCGAGAAAACAAGCAAAATATCTACGCGTGAAAATGGTAAACGAAAGCAAGAGTAAGGATTGTTGTACTGGTCGAGTAGTAAAGTAGTTGACCTGAGACCCATTTAAGCTTTTCTTTTGTTAGCAGGGTTTTCTGTACGAGCTGACAGCCGTAAACCAACGAAGCGAATAGGTTGTTTGGAAAAGGAGTTTGGTACTATAGTCAGACTGCCAACTGATCGCGTGCAAGAGAGTTCGACCGATCGTTGGTAGTGATGTACATTCACAAGTTTGTTTCGATGGACATCCATATCTTTTATCTAGAGAAATAAAGAAACAATGTGTGTAAATATTCATAAAATCAATACAATATGAACAGTCAATTTTGTTCGATATACGAAAAAGTAAAAGGTGGTATAACACAAAACAATACGTGCTACAATAACTGCATTGCCAAATTTGAAATCAGCCCCTCCAAATTAGTTGAAACTAGAGATTATTACTCAAATTGCGGATAAATTGTTCAGGTTTTAAATTGTTGTCTTGGGTAATCGGCGGATCTGGATTAAACTCCACGGATGGACATATTAAATAACATATTCGCCAATTTCCCTTAATCACATCGCTCACGACTTCTCCGAACTCGTTATTTTATGCAAAAATTGAAGTGCAATTAAAATACTTATGTAAAATTGACGCTTTTTTCCTGCTTTATTGCAAATGAAAGCGATAATAGTAAAAACGGTGGAACTTGACCCGACGACCTTAGATTCTACTTTCAAGTTCTTGCTTCCACACATTATTGCATTATTTTTGAAATTATATATTCGATCAAAACTCGTACAAATAACAAGTAAGGAAGTTACCAAATACCACATTTCCTCCAAATAAGGGTAATCTAACTTCACAAAATTAATTACGATGACCAAGAGCACAAAATAATATGACAATATTAATAAAAGTTCAGTACGAACGAAATGTTCGAAAATAATATCCAAATTCTCTTTTTCGATCCTTTACTTTATACGCGAAAATTTGAAAATGAAATATTGGACATACAAATCTCTGTCTTTAAATTCCTTTTCATATTTCAATATATTATAGATTATATGGGTTTTAGAAAAGTTGGGAAGTAAGATTTTATTTGTATTCAAAAATTGTATTTATTCTTCCTTTTTTCTAGCAAAGTGGGTATTGAGTTTACAAACCCCTTATTCAAACGTTCGACTTTGTCATGTCGACAAAGGATTTGGAGAAGGGATATATTCAAAATATCAGTTTTAGAAATGTTGGGAAGCACAATTTCGTTTCTACTTTGGTCATTTATAGTCAGACAGACTCCTTCTCAAATCATCACTCCCTCTAGTCATCGCCTCCTTGTTTCATCATTTCAATATGTGCAAGTCTGTTGTGTTACAAATAGTTGGTCTGCTTTACCCTCTACTAGGAAACTCTTTCGTGTTCGAGTGAGTGACATATTGACAATTCTGCAGTTTTGAGAATGGAAAGTACATGTAGGAAGTGTTTTGTGACATCAAGTGGATGGAAAGTAATTAGGAACTGTGGAAAGGACCTGGAAAGAACATGCGGTTGCTTGTTTCACATATACGCTCTCGACATCATCATTAGTATTCTTAAAACTTATGTGCTGGTCTAGGCATAGAAGATCTCAGTAATGGCTGTGTCCTGGTTTTGAAGCTGTACTACAAAGTTTATCGCACCTAAGAGACTGAGGTTCAATCCTGACCACCGGTTCTTCGCTGGTTGGCTTGGTTGCTGGAACATCACTTGTATGGTATGTGTAATGGAGAAAGAACATATTATCATTATAATCCATTACTCTAAATCAAGGCTTTTACCTGAACTTTATGCCTCTTTCCTCTCAGAGGTTTTAAAGTTAAGATTATGTAGATGCAATCTTAAAGCCAGTCTACACTCTCTAGTTGCCTTTTGATCCTCAGTTTGCTTCTTGTTTTGTTGCACGCCACCTGTAGTTATAATAGTACAATTATGTGGTTTTCTACAGGCTCTATTCAAATTCAAGAAAAGTGCAGACGATCTTTTCGTCCCCCCTACTCGCTGGTTAATATTCTGAATTTATATTTATGTTTAAATCCTGAAAATGTTCAATGATTTCGTCTCTCGCTGTTTTTGTGTATAATCAGTCAAATTTGTTTGATGTTTTTGTCTTTATTCCCCTCCCCTCTATTATGCTTCCTTTTTCCTTGCCCTAAGTTTACGAGTAGTTCTCGTAGTGTGCGCTTGAAGTCACCAGTTCGTTCCCCGATTCTTATAAGATCCAAAGCAGCGGTTTTAGGTAGTTCACGTAAATACTTGTTTTCTTGCTCTTCAGTTTTTCCCAGTTCTTCTCCCTTTGTTTCTCCAAGTTCTTCCCTTCAGCTTCTTCAAGTTTTTTCTCCTTCAGTTTATTCAAGTCCTTCTCCTTCAGTTTCTTAAAATCCTTCACCTTCGTGTTTACCTTCACCTTCACGTTCAAAATCTGCGCAATGCTTTTTTTTATTAATCACGGGACCATCCGAAGTGAGAATCCGACGGGTGCCACCTCGTCACCTTTGAGCAATCTAAAATGGTGGCCATCTAATATGACGCCCAGAGGCTAAACGTGGTGTTGGTTTTGTATGCATTATCTCCTAAACAACTGGCCCAATATTTATCGTTCAAACACTAAATTATGTAGACGTTAACACGATAAAATGTGACATCATTTTCTGATTATCATATTGAAATTAGGAACCAGAGAAATAATTGAATTTAAAACTTTATTTTTTTAGAACAACGTTTCAATTATATATTACGAAGTTACATGAAAACGGTTAGAATAATTGTTTAACGTGTAGAATAACTTTTCAAAATATATATATTTGCTTTAATTTGGAGTATTTATTTGGATACAATGAAAAATGTCTAAGTTATTAACAACAAAAGCATCGTAAGTTCAAAATGAAAATTATGTTGGCGGCTTTGGTAATTGACTAGTCCCCTTAATATTAGGGACTTCAGATATAGCTTTCCCGCGACTTAATAAAATAAGAATTTGACTTTTATCCCCATCTCTATCTGTATTATTAACTGGAAGAATTGTAGAGAGTGGTGCAGGAACAGGCTGAACTATCTATCCTAACATATCTAACGAAATTGCTCACGTAAGGAGATCAGTAGAAATATCAATCGTAGAATTAGTACTTCGTACGGTATCACCTTCTTTATATATTTCACTTTAAACTAGCACTAGACGGTTTCACCAGTCTATTCCACGCTTCTTGAAGCGTGTCTTGTTTCACAAGAGCGGGTGGTAATTTATGTGCCGCGTGCGGTCTAGAATTATATCCGTGAACTAATTTCGCCAATACATCAATATAACGATATGTTTTTTTAGAAGTAAAATAGTTTACGAGGCTTGCCTTAATATCGGGGTTTTCGGCTGTGAAGAAATGAATATTATGTTTTTTGAGGAACGTTTTAAACGTTTTATTTAGAAACTCTGTACTTTTATCTGTTTGTAGTCGTATTGGTCTACACCGGGATAGCTGCAAATATTTTCTCAAATGTCTCATTAATATGTTCACCTGTTTTCCTGTGGCCTGGCACTGCCCATGCATAGCGGCTAAATAGATCAATCACTGTTAAAATATACCTGTAGCCGTCATTATAGCGAATTATATTTTTGGAGACTTTGTAAATCAACCAGATCCGCTTGCCACTGATCGTAAATATTAAATACAAGATAGGAATTGCGATGAAAATGTTTTCGCACGGGTTTATGCAATGTTATGGCGGCTGCTCTTTAATCACTCTTCCACTCGCTGTAAAGGTATTGATTTCTTTACTGCTTTCCATAAATCCTGAGCCGTTGGAAATGAAGCAGGATGTGCTGGGTTGTAGTAGATATTAGCCAACTTCATTATATTCTATAGTTGCGCATTCCTACAGCTTTATGTTTACTTGATGGTGCCGGCTCCTCTTCCTCCTCCTCTTCTGTTTCCGGGGAAGCAGAAGCAGCAGTAAGTTTTTGAATAAACTCTAGACGTTGAAGGTTACCTATATATTCTAAGGGTATATTTGATTTTGCTAATTGTACAACAAAGGGTTCCCTGCCAGTGGCGGGAATATTTTTCTTACGACACCTAACAAAATCAGTTATTAAATCTACGATATTAGCCCCGGGAATTAATATACCATATATATTAACGTTATCCACGGTATCCCAATGAATATTTTGGTTTAGCTTTAATCTGTGTAATAGAGGTCTTCCTTTACGTCGACATGCTTCGGGAAGAGTGGATGTTATATAATGATTAGCATCGTCATCACTCACTTCCTCCTCAACCACATCACGAATCTTTGTGGGTGTGATGTGTTCGTGAATAACATGTAAATCTTTTTGTAACACCTCTCTGTATTGTACCCATTTTTCTTCGACACTCATACTCTTATTACTTAAAATTTGTATCATCTCATCATCGAGATGTGTAATTGTTTGATAATGATGTATTTTTTTCTGGCGAGATTAAAATAAGTTTATTCGCATGCTGCATATTTATTATTTAATTAGACTAGACAGTGTACCTCCTAGAATGGGGGCAAGCAATGCGATGAGAAAACCACCTTTTTGTACAATTATTCGTTTTTTTTTCTTTGTATCAGCGTCGGTCCTTTCTTTACCAGATACCTAAGCTGATTTTTATATTTTCGCATCTTTTTCCTTTCTATTTAGCGGAACGTTTCCTTGCAATGCGTTATAGGAACATTCACAAATAAAACTAATTAATCCGGAATCGGTATTTTGTATGAATGTGTTGCGTACTTTAGGTTCTGCCTTTGTCAAAAGGGCTAATAATTGCGCACTCTGATTATTAATCATTTTTCTTTCTACTTTAATAGCTAATATATTAGAAATATATATAATACTAAAGTTATTTTACAGGCACATAACATAATTAAAATAATCCGTGGGGAAACATTTGTTCGAACACGCTGCTCATTAGCGGTATTTTGTTTTCAAACAAATAATAAATAGCCATGAGCATTGCGAGTTGCGTCATTATAGTCCTCCTGTATAAATTTTGTATTATTAGGATACAGCTGACGGGCAAGATAATTAATTTGAGCCCGATCTCTGGGTTTTAAAAATATACCAAATACTGACTGTTCAAAAAAATCGCGCATACTTCAGGCCTGATGAAATATATTCTGAGTAATAAACATAACACTTATTTAGGGTTCGATGATGACTGCCTTTAGCAAAAATGTCTACAATCTGCCCATTACACTTACGCATTAAATCGTCAAGTATAGTAAGGTGTGGGCCTGTGTCCGCGAAAAAAATAACTATACACGGCAACCCCTTTTTAAAAGTGCACAATGTAAAGACTCGTATAAAGGCTGCCACTTGTCAAAATACCATACTATATATTTTAATAAGTTAAATAATATTTTCTTAATATTTTCTGTAGTGATTAATAATTTATTGACAAAATTTGATTTCCCGCACGCCATGGGGCCAATTATAATACAAGTAAAAGGTGTCTGCAACTCCATATTCTAATATACGCCAGAACAAAATTAGGATTATAATAAAATATTATTATTATTACGATTAATAAATGTTAATACTTCCATTGCGATTCGTTTAGTAGTAGTAGTATATTCAGGAATGTGTTTTAAACATTTTTCAGCATATTCTCTCGCTTTCTCACATGTAAATATTGCCTGTTGAATACACGGCAAGTAAAGATGGAGTTACTCCATGTTCATACACTAAAATTTACCTGGCCATTATTGTCATCATCTGATTAAATAATAAAACACTAGCAAATACACCTACGCCTATCTGATAATAATACATCGTAATTAACTCTAAGATAAAATTATTTGGGTAGCCCCGTCGTTGTAGTAGATTTAAAACAGCTGTTAATATATAGAAAATATGATAGAAAATTATACCACTCATTAAGTGACAAGTTTGTATGTGCATAGTAATTACGTAAGCTAATAACTACGGAAATTGTAACCGCCTCACAATCCCGAAACCTATGTCAAAATAATAATAATAATTTAAATTTGCTTATCCATTTTTTCTCTATATACAGGTGAACTATAGACCATAATAATACCTTATTTACTCTATTCGTTTTTCTTTTATAACCATAGGGAAGAGTGTTATAGTTAGGCACCCGCTTTCTTTTATTAGATGTAACCTGGTATATGTTGCTAGTGTCCGGCTAGGTGATTACTCTATGGTCATTTGTTCGTGTAATTTGGCGACCAGTGGACATATTAAAAGCTGGAAGATTATTTATAATCATATCCCGCATCTCCTTAAAATTAATATGTTTTAAAGTTTTAATATTTAAAGTAATACCTTTAATTTTACATGAACACTTACTCTTATTAGTTTCCGGATATAGCACGTCGAAAGCGTAATATTTAGCCACCCCCACACAATTCCCTCTGATATATGCGTTGGCTCCGTATGTGTTAATTAGTTTTCCCAGTCACCCAGATAAACCCCTATATCTAAGTCCGAGGAACCGTCCGCGTGAATATATATTTTACTATCATTGTCAGAATTTAACACTTGCTCTCCGAGCAGGTATAGGTACCAGTATAGCTCAAGCAGGGCATGTGCTGTTGTATATGCCGCAATTACCACGTTTGTGTTTTTTCAGCGGGATCCTAACACTGTCGTCGACCGTCCAATTCAGCATCTGAATTTCATAGCCTACCGCAAAGAACGATACGACCACGATGTTGGGGTTGGTTAACATATCGAAATATACCTTGGGCTCTGTAATAGTGGATGTCTGCTCGAGGTTTTCACGCTACGTGATCTTATCCCACAGCGAGTTTAGCGCGATGTTGGCTATTTTTTTTAGCAATTTTATCGTATTCTGATTGGAGGCCCTCTTTTTCATTATTTTACGAAGGCCAATTTCTGTTCGACGGTGTCACACCCTGCAGGCCACCCATTACACTCGGTCTTCAGCTCCATAAACAGGTTAAAATATTCTGTGAAAAGACCGCCTTCTTTCTTTTCAGGATCGTACATCACAACATCACACCACACTTCGTGCTTATCGAGCATCTTGTATCATTTCAATAAAGCTTTTCTTACTTAATTTACTATCCACAAACAGGTCAGGACTCTCTCCTCATCGGTGTGTGTGTACTCCACATCACTGGTGTTCCTTGACCTTGCATCAATAGGGGTAGAGCGAAATTATATCAACTTACTTCACCCTCTCCCCGGCTTTACCTTATAGGAAGTTTTCCGAAACACTAGATTACAGGCGCTGGCAATACTTATTGTGTCAAGGAATGGGTTTATTCCCGATAGAGCGTGAAACTCATTCATGAATTTAACACAGGTCCCAAACAGTATAGTCACATACTCGACAAAATACTCTATCAGATCATCTTTAAATACGAACACGGTAGCCCCAAGTCTTTCTTTCTCCGCTACATACCATCTCTCAAACTCAGTCCGCTGTTTTTCTTTCATATGAGCCACGTCGTAATAAGCTATTCCAGGCAATTCCCCACAATACTCGTGATTGCGTTGCGTGTTAAAAAAGTGGGGAAAGTGTCCCTTAGCCGTGGGTTAATCAAATGCCTCGCTTAGTTTACTTAACGCCATTAGAAGAAAGTTTAGGCTGTCAATAAACTTTAAATAAATGTACTCCATACACATAATTTTACAAACTTGCATAATTACGCTTTGTGTTCACTTTTTCTTGAGCATCATGCTTCGCACAATAAAGTGGGCATCATAACCTTTGGCATTATGGGCAATGCAAATAATGTTATCAAATTCCACTCTTCTGTCGGCCAAATAGCTCAAGAATTCTTCAATGTATGCAGCGCCGTAAAATATGTGTTGTTTTGTACCGGAAGTATTACAGGGCTCGTTTCCAGTACCACTACACTCATTACACCGTTGTTGACACACCAGCAAATTTGGTTCATGTTCTGACACACCACCCGCTACTTCTTTCTCCTGCTGGCACACGATATCCTCGAATATTAACAGCCATTAGCGAGGAATACATCCACGGGTAGGCTGTTTGTGGCATGAATGTCCTGTTGGCCTCATATTGCGACATATAGTACAGAAGGTTCCCTCACATACTCTTTAATTACATATTCTTTTTAAACACATCTTACACACCCGCAGAGTGCAGCATAAAGAACTCCGTTGGTGGTTTGCAAAGCACTCCGCCCCGTAAAATCGCCTATTGCACTCATTACAATATATCGAGCCTGTCGGCGGCGGTGGGCATGCAAGGTAGATTATTTCGAAATTTACAACACAGCGATTTACAGTGCCTCTCATGGCGATCTTTCTGCATACATTTCTTGTGACATACCGCACAGTAGTAGTCGCATGAGAATGACGCTGTCAAACTTTTAATCATATCGTAATGATTATTGGTGTATTCCAAATTAATTTATTTACCACCAGCAGGGATTTCAAATATTATCTTCTCGCCAGATAGGCCATCATATACTGTTAGTGTATACCCGGCTAGGTGCTGCTGAAATCTCTTCATTTCAAGTACGCCTCAACCACCGTTAGTTAAATCTACATTGGCCTTCTGGCATAACACATATACTTCGCTTCCCATAAATTTTAGATATTGATCACGATATTTGTGTTGTTCTTTTTTGTTATCAGGGTTATCGACTAGAACTACAGCGATAACCAAGGCCTGAGCTAAACAGCGACTATCACTGTTCTTAACACGCGCTGTTCCGCGGTTGCGTCCTATATATTCTGACGTTGTAGAGAAATGTTGTTTTACCAACCCCTCCTCCGTAGATAGTTCGACTTGATGGAAATAAATCAC
>JAGDQP010027162.1:0-16597 GCA_022664845.1 Lepisma saccharinum
AAGAACCTTTCTAACAAGCTATCATGCATTAAACAAAATATGCATAGTTGGTCTCTTATAATCAAATCTTTAATTTATGTTCAGGTATGCGTACTGCTGATACAAGTAACGATCGTCACCAAATGATGGTTATACTAGCTCCCTATATGTCTATTGTATTTTCATTGTTACACTAAATGCATTGCTGCTCCCACAAAATCAAGCCTAGATGATTCAAACTTTCAAGGAAGAAAGTTCAAAAGCATAATCGATGCCGATTTTTTATTTCCCTTATTGTTAACCGATACTGCCATATCTTCAATAGCATTGAAATCCAATTCCCTGGTCTCTTCAAACCATCTTGTGTTGGCGTACAATTTCAAATCCTGCTAGAAGCTGGCCCATCTAATTTTATTTTAGGAACAAAAACACATATTAACCAACTATTTTTACATACATTTCACAACATATAACTTATACGTTAACTCATTCTTTTGCACTACATACCAAAGAACAATAAGATCTATTGAATAGATCTATTTCTTTAACAGAAGAATGAGAAGAGGAAGAAGCTGTCTTATTGTTTCAACGAGGTTGTTCCAACATCACGTACATCTTTACATTTAACAGCCTCATTATGAGGAGAAACTGGCGAGAGGACGTCCAACATATTAGAAAACATTATTCTGGGAAGTGCTACAACAGTGAAAACGTATTCTACCAGTATTTCAATAAGGGCTTTGGGGTTTCGAGATCTTATTTCCAATGATTGTCGGTCCACTTCCAACTTCTCATCTCTGCACGTTATTGTATTTCGTTATGGTCTTGCCGCTCAACTAACTAATCATCCTTCGTCAACTTATCTTGAAAGCATCGTTATTTTAATCTCTTGTTTAATCTCTTGTGTGTTCACTCTTGCAATCGAGTGAATCACCTTTACATACCCACATTGTCCGTTCTTTGATATTTCACAGCCTCTTTCTAAAGATCGTTCAAGTGCTGTCCCCTTCGTATAATGGGTCTTCGAATTTCATGGAAGATTGGCCAGTTCAGTTTACTACGATAATAAGACAAATTCCTCACGCCTCATTCTTTCATGGTTGCTCTTTCACAGGATCAAAGACCATTCTATTGAAGAGGTTAGTCTCAACTTTCGAGTTAGTCGTGCGGATATTTCTATAGATCCATTTCTGAGCCTCTTACGTTCACTAACAAGTTTAATCCTCTATACAATAATGCAGTAGCTTTTTATCTTCCTCCACTGGTTTCTCAGCATATCTCTTTAGATCCCTTTATTGAGTTAGCTTCCACTTCTTGAATCTCTCATTCACACACTAATCTCTTGGTTCCAAATATGGTCGTTGTTCAGGAAATGGAGAGGGGGATTCTATATAATTTTTTATAGCCGTGCTTTTCCCATATCAACGGAAAGTAGGCCCATTTCTACTAGTTGTGAACTACGATTGTTACAATAGGATTACAAACTCAAGAAGAAAGGGGAATAGTAACAAAAAAACAAGACGAAAGGAAAATTGTTCAACTCATCGTAATCTTCAACACTTCAGAATTTGTGGGCAGACGAATAATAACCAGGAATCCTTTGCTTTCCACTCTTGAAAAGCCGATCGTTAAAAGTAAATGAATACAATTAAATCCTTTTAGAACTATTTCCTTTCAACCTTCCGGTGAAAGTTTTTCGTGTATGGTTGAAATTTTGTTTAATCTCCTTCCCCCCCAAAAAAGAAGAAAAAAAATACAAAAAAAATGGTTAAATAGCAGCATGTATAGAAATCAAACAGAACTAGTTTGATCCTCCAGCTTTTTGAGCTGGAAAGAAATTGAATAGAATAAAAAGGGAAAAAGGCAAAAATCTGAAGCTTATGGAAGACACGTTAAAAACCTTGCTCTCTCTTTCTCTCTCACCCTTGCTCTGGTTTCTCATATCGGTTGCTCGTTCCTTCGCGAACGTGGTAGCTTTTCTGAAGTGAATGTCTGTTAAACAGAATCCAGACAATTATGAATGAAAACCCAAAATATCTCTGCTCACAATTCTGTTAATATGAGCTTGGGAACCCTCAAGCAGAAAATACCATAGTTACAAGAGAGGGCTTTCGATATGTTTTAAACGTTGTGTTAAAAGCAAGCCTGATGGAAAATGAGGAAAACTTATTCTTCATTTTCCGTCTGCATGAATTAAACAATAAACAAAAAAGTTTATGTAATTAATAACAACACAAAGCAACATGTATTACGAAGTCTATAGGTACATTACACTCGCAGTTATGTTCTTTCATGTACATTTTTGTCGATAAACAGAAATCAAACATGTGGATCTTGTGTTGCAGCCTATAACAATGAAAAGAATACACCTGTGAAATACCTTAAACACAAGGCAGTGACATTTAAAATGGAATAATGAGAATAACATTACCATAGTTATATAGAACGTAGCATGAAACAATCATCAAGGCTGGCAATTGGGAACCGATATCAAAAACGCTACGTACGGTCTTCTAATACCCCGAACAGGCGCAAAGTTTACCCGAAAATAACAGCAAATAATACTCACATGATTACGGATATATAGCGTAAAGACATACAAAAACGAACGTTAATGAATAAACAGTTATCCCCTAATTCTGTAAATGAATATAAACTATACAAAATTATTATAATTCGTCAATTAGCAGTGTGAAATGCCCTGTACATGCCTAAAATATTGAAATCTAAAGCCAAAACAGTATAGTCTGCTTCTCTCCGAAAATGTAGTGTTGCCCCTATTGAAATATACTGGTTTATTTTAATAATATATTAAGAACAACCATAGCGATTGATAGCAGAGACTGCTACCGCTTTCAAACAAATAATCGTGTATAGTAGCCTAGTCACCTTAATAAAGCGCATGTTTTCAAAAGTCATTTTTGGTAACTTGTTTTAGGTTATTTTTTTTTTTTTGCTTTGGTTTCTTTACCTTAGGTTAGCTGATATTAGTTAAGGCTCATTTAAGTAAGGTTAAATTACATAAGAATAGATAATGCTGATTGACTTTGGCGTGCTTACGCTGAGGTGCGTTTTTTCTCTTTGTTAAATATGTTTAGCCACTATCTAGCCATTTTGAAAAACAGATCTAGCCACTTTTATCGACTGAGAGTTGATATCACTGTTTAATACTTTAATACGAATGAAGGGTTAAGGAAAATTTCTCAAATCGTCATGTTAAGTGCGACTGCTTTCGGATCAGCTGCGAATACTGTACTCGAATATGTGTGTTAATATCTAGTGGTATTAGTCTTTAATTTCTAATATGACCATCCTAATAAAATATTTCTTCTACTTTAAAAAATTAAACAAATATCTTATACTTATCAGAATCCGGCCACTTCGTTCTTCTTACATGAAACTATTAAACGGTATCTCCTAGGTTTGTTAAACAATCATATATACTGGTGCGTATTGTTAAAAGCTTACAAACACAGTTCACAAAATTACACAAAAGTGTATTGATGTATTTAATACAAGAATAGAGAAACTAGATGGCCTGCAAAAGTATAACTAATAAATAGCGATATACTGAAACTCGGTGATGAAACTAGGGGGTGATTCTGGGGTAAATAACCCCTGAATAATACTCATATTAATTTATCTATTACATTAAGAAAGTAAAAAAAATCCCATCGGATATACAATTGCGTCATTTCAATTTAAGCTTGGGGGAAGGGACAAGATCATTTAGGAAAGACCTTATAAGATATATCGCTTGGCCAGAGGTTTCTCCAGCATTTTCAGTGTGGGGCTGTAAAGTAAAAAATGGGAGAGTGTAAGTGGAATTTTACACGGTTTCCTATCGATTTTTGAACGTAAAAATATTAAACGTTGCGGGGTGCGCTTCAGAATTTGGTGGGACACACCGCCCACACCTGAGTCTGACAGAATCACTGCGCTTAGCGCATCCCACCTATTTCCAAGCGTGGATTTTACTTTATACTCTGTATATACGTAATTCACGTGCATCTCGTCGCTGTTAATATGATATAGCTAGAAACAAATAACACTCATATACAAACTTCTCAACTCTCATGCAAAATGCGTGAGTCACACACATTTAAGCATCAACTCACGCTCTTACGTAAAGTACCTGCAAACTCACGCATTTTGAGAAACAAATGCAACATTTAATGCTCTCGCTGTAAAGTTAAGTAAAAGGAAAATAAGTTTACTTTCTACAATGGAAGCATTGCAAGACTGTGAGATAGCTGATGGTAGCAACTTGATAGTAGCATTTGCTTGGCGTAAACAGAAAACTCTGTGAGAGAGTGTGTGGTTCAGAAGGGCTCTTAAGTGGGCCAGTGTACAATCTTCTAGTGAGTTTTTAAAGACTTCCAAAAAAGCTACGAAACTGTACAACGATGAACAAAAATGAAAAGTAGTAGCTAGTAAAATAACTCTTTTTTAAGTTTATTCAATCAATTATTGAAATGTTGAACTGATGATGTAGGCTACATTTTTCGTCTCATATTACCTACCAACGTAGTGGTAGATGTATGGTATGCAGTGTCCGATTTGTACACTTTCCATAGAGGGGAAAAGTTTTTTCAAAACGTAGAAAACCCTATTTTATATCCATTCATATCCCATGCTTAGGGAATATTTCGAAAAACAGAGCCAGAGAAGATTCGGGCAGAGAAGAGGATATCCCACCCATCTACCGCTTCAAATCGAATACTGATCGTTTGTAGAAGAATTATTGAACTGATTAGATCGTAAACTATTTTAATAACTTTAAACGCGGGTAGTTTAGTTTAATTTTTCAAGTAGGACCTACTCTGAAATTTGAAACTACCTGTTACCGTAAACTCTGTTTATCTTATAATACTTTTGTAATAATGAACGCCTTTATTGTAACTTTTTAGCATGTTTTTCATTTCTCACCCGATCCCCCGCATTTCATCCTTTAAGGTTGGCAAACCTCACGCATTGGCACTTCTCTAGGTTGACATGTCTGCATATATAACATAAAAAAGAAAATTTAATTGCTAACGTTTTGTAAAGCGTTATTTACATAAGATGAAAACTCTAATGTATCAAAGGGCTTGGCTTCTGTGGGCGTTAGCATTTAAGATTAATTGCCAAACGATGAGAGTTTTTCACTTTACTTGTTTATAGAAAATCAACCAAAATGATCCAAACAATGTATTGTCTTTCCTATACGACTTTATTTCAAACAAATCCAGGAACAAAGAAAATGTGAAGAAAGCCTTCTTGTTCTGTTTGCGACGTAACTTTGCACTCTAGGAAAATGACAATAAAGACTTTGTTCTCCTGAATCATCCAGATGTTCTTTATCTGTCCGCAAAATCCAAGTCTATTTGGCATTTGGAATGACGCGCGGGAGGGAAGTAGTTGACGACGCGGTAAAATCGCTGTAAACAGATCGAACGGCGCGAAGCAGTTGCAGTGTAATCGGTTGGACTTCTGTGAGTGAAGTTAAAAGTCCTATAATGTGGTGATGGCAACCCGACCGGTATTATCGGCGTTTGAGCGCGGGATGATGCCTGGTGCTAGACGAATAGGAATCGCGATTTCAGAAGTCGTCCGCACATTGAACTTTACTGGCTCCACGGTGCCAAGAGTGGGCCGTGAGTACCGAACTGGAAGCATTACGATCCATCAGGGCTAACGCAGTGGCCCTCAATGGATGCTAAATTACCGCGACGGACGACGTCTAGGCGGACTCGTCCGGGTAAACAAACAAGCAACAGTGCATGATCTGACAGCAGGAACCAATGCAGAATGTTCCAATGCAGCGCAATTTGGCCTCCACGGAGTATCTCAGAAGAAGATCGACACGTTAGCCGCTGCTAATCACTGTCCATTGGCGGCAGCGACTCACATGGGCTCGGGAACAGGTAGATTGGGTCTTACAGGAGTAGCAACGGGAAGCGTGGTCAGATGAGTCACGTTTCCAATTGGTACGCGCCTATGGTAGGGTTCGCGTGTGGCGAAGACTCCCATGAGGGCGTGGACTCAAGTTGCCAACATTTGGTCGACGAAGGTGGGGCCTACATCGTGCTTGGAAAAAGTCGACAAGAATCCAGGTGAATTTAGCCGAAAGTCCAGCCGACGTTCAGCAAGACGTCGTATTTTGACAAATCTTACTCAGTTCCCTCTCGCCGACGTCTTCTGCTTTTTTATTTAGGATCCTCCTGCCACCCCTCTTCTTTGCTCTCGTAGCACAACTTTGTTTCGAGCGCCTGTTGGGCGCAACGAATCTAAATGGGATTCTTCAGAAAGCTGGGGTAGGTCATCCCCCAAGTGGTCTCCGTACCTCGACGCCGAGAAGGACCTGAGATTGCAAAGATTTAAGCTGGAATCCCCCCCCCCAAAAAGAGAATAGTATAGCAGCACTAAGGGGATATTTCTGTGGCCCAGTTCCCGATGGGTAAATCTGGGCCATATTTCCGCGAGTTGGGGAAAAGTTACTACTTATTATTTTATACTAGTAATGCATACAATATTTTAAATATAAATTGACTTGAGCTATACAATCGACAGTAGTTAATTTATTTATGTCTGTTTGTGACATTAATATTTTAAATTTTATTATTGTTTTCAGTTCTTATTTAATGTATTATTTGTGTGTTTCTCTGATTTGATTTATAACAAATTTAGATTTATCTAATTTTTTCTTCACTTTCATTCATTGACACTTTACTGTTTATAATCTTTAGTATTAGTTTTTAACACCATTGTAAGTCCGATTTTGTACCTATTCTCTTGTTGAGCTTAGAAAGTTCCTACTTTACATTATCTATGTATATTTCAAATTCTAATCTTTTCCCATTACCTAATTTATACTATTACACGGAAAACCTAGGCAATCCAGTAATGGACATACTGTTTAACTCAAAATAATTTAAATAATCATTGCTGCTGTTTCGAATATGAGTAGTAAACAAGATTCTTTGTTTTATTGCTGTTCTTCGATTATATGATTGTTTCATGGAATTCCACAGAGTGATCATTCCGAAGGTCCTGAGTTCGAAACTAGCGGTCAACTGTCCTTACTGGGGTTTTAACAGAGTTTCCTCGGTCATACCAGACAAACGTCCTCATAGTACCTTCAAATTAGTCCTGTCTGACTCCTTCCGTCTTCCTTTCACCTAACCTATCCCGGCCTGAGAGCTAGGTTCCTTGTGACAATGAAAATGCAAACTTCTAAGTTGAAATGAATGGTGCCCAATACTAAAACAAATAATTTCCTTAACTGAGATCGCCGCGTCCATCATTGAAAAAAATGAGACCAAAAATTTCCTGTTAACGTTATGGTTACGAAGAGTAAATAAATTCCCAAGTTGAACTAAATTATTTACAAATTATGATTTCGCACACTGAGTGACCGAGCGTTTAACGCGCTTGCATTCTGCGCGTATGATCATGTGTTTAATTTCGGCTGAGGGCTACTGAACGGAGTGGTTGAACTTCCACGTTATCAGAAACTGTTACTCTCGTCTTTCGAAGCTCCCCAGCTCGACTAGGATGCTGATAACAATCAATTAAGGATTTTTATTGCAAGAACCCAGTGAATGTCCAAAACTGGACAAGATGTCACTTCGCCCTACCGGTAATGAACACCACTTGCATAGCCTAACAGGTCTTAGTTATAGTTGATTTTGTCATTTTTATGCTTGAAACAAAGAAAGTTCGTAATACATAATAGTGCACTAGAAGCAAAATAATCGTTACTGTAATTTGATGATTATAAAACGAAAACTCTAACTTTAATCAGCTGCTTAACAGTTAGCACAGAAGAGTAGGTGCGACTACGAAACTAAATTAAACATCATGTCAGAAATACCAGATGAAACCAATGACAAGCGAATAATGTTCAGTGGCATCGGAACATAATATATTAATATTTCCACGTAAGTGAGATGATTCCCGCCCTTAAGAAAATTTTATCTTACAGTATTGCTCTTCAAATGGCCATTACTGGTACGCTGTCCTTTACCGTTTGTTATAGCATTTTACCAAGCGCCGATTTCGTAATGGTAACCGATATGTATGGCTTCAAAATAATGTACGTTCTATTACCTTCCCTGTATAAGGAGGCGAACATAAAAATCGCTTCATAAAGCCATAATCACTTGAAATATGCTCGTCGATCCTTGTCGTGGCTCAGTGGTACGGCTACATAGGCCCAGTCGAGGTTTGTAGGTTGAGCTATGCTGCCTTAGAGAACGTCGGAAAAGCTACTGTCACGCTAATTACCTTTGTAATCATTGCAATTATTTGCAAGAAATGCTATTTGACCTTTCGCGTCAACAGATGGTGTATGCAAAGATACACCACCGCATTAGTTAAGTTATATCAGAACCTAACAATGTAGGTAAAACTATGTACGACTTTTATTTACGGCCTAATTTCGTACCAAAATTACAATCTATATTACTCTGAAAGCTTGCAGTTTGTCGCTCTTTCTTTCACACTCTAGGTAAGTGCAAATACTTTTAAAGTTAATCGTTTTTTAGGTAGAATTCTTTACAGGTTCTCAAATACTTCACCTTAACTTTTCGAGGAGTGCTATAGAACACGCCTGCCAAGTATTCTATTTTCATACAATTATTCAGGTTCTACACAGTTAGAAAGGTACCGGTACTATTGAACATGCTAGCTCAGTACTATGGCTAGGGTAATAAAGGAAACGTATAAGATGAGGTTCAAAGCAAAAGACTTACATGTAGGATGATTACCAGACACCGTATTTTTTGGTGTAATTATCTGTTTTGTTGTTCCATCTGCACGGACGATAATTGATAATTAAACAGTGAGGATATTATTTAAATTTAAATTGTAGTCGATTGAGATACAATTGATTCCCTTGAATATGTGATTCTTCTGCACTCTATATCGTTCGTAAACATATAAATTTCACTTTAGGGCCTCCATTAATAAGGTCTTTTCATTCTCGTGACATCACAATCTTTCTTTTTTGGTATTTTATACTAAATGAACTTAGGTGATATTTGACCTATCCTACTCGGATATTTACTACTGTATTTTCGTTTCGTATTTTCACGCCTTGCTCCTTCGCTTCTGCTTATAGTAAGTAATATGCAAAGTGTCCCGAAGCCCTTTTTACTGTATTTCCTTACAATATGCACCTCATCGAACCACGAACTAGTTTAATGAATCAATTACATTGGTAAAGCCAAGGACGAGCCATATCATTTATCTATGTAAATGGAGAATACAAATTAATTTCCACCACGTTGGCAAATTTTTCTATATTCCACAACATATCATTCACTTGATTGTATGCAAGGAGGGGATTGACGGCTAACTTTTAGTTGCTTGCGAACTTTATAAATAACTCATACGTGTTTAATATACAGTTTCCCAGAAAATATTAGTTGTCCATTTTCTGATTTGGCTGGCTTAATTGTGTGTGGATTATTGTGGGTTACTCCTGTACACATGTTCATAAGGAGTTCCCTGGATTACTGTTGCAGATGGTTTATATATTGAAAATGTTAACCTTTAATTTGTTCTTCGTTTGTGAAATCAATATTATTCATATAGGTACAATAAATATGTGAAAGAATATTTGAATACAATTTTCGGCGTTCTTGTAATAACAATATTTGCTTAATGAATTGTTACATGAAAATGACAAATAATAGCGGGAGTAAGCATGCATTTTGATACAGTCTACATGTCTGACTCTTTATAATCTTTATTGTGTTAAATATTTAAGAATGAATTTAAATAAAATTTGTATGGAAATACTAAATCTGTTCCGAAATAGTTTTCATTGAAGTATGTTTCAAATAGCTTATTTTGTTGAGCTAATAAAGGATGTACGGAGAAGTTATTACATTTTGAGACTGAAAGGTGTCCATAAAGTATTTTACAGATTACAAACGCCTGAATATTTTGTAGCTGTAAAAAGGACAACTGAAAATTGTAGAATATTTCTAAAAAAAGCCAAGTTCCTTTTAAGTCCGATTGTATTTAGTATGTAAGTAGAAAAAAAAACAATGTCAACGAAACATAGAAACAGTGATGAATCCAGAGAGAAGCCCAAGAGCAACTAACACGTGGAGATTTAAAATCTCATCAGAGAAGATTTCTGTTGCATTTTTTCTTCTTCAATTCTGTAATTTTTATCTACATCTGATGAAAAGGAATAAAGATGTTCCCATCCTGTGTATGGCCATCTCCCACATAAGGCGAAGTCTTCCACACATTAAAAGTCGTCAAATTTATAATTACTTTTATGTTAATTCCTCATACTTATTTAATTTCGAACAAGGACACAAATGGGTCAAAGGTTTTGTAAACTTTTAAAATCATCTCAACTTGACAGTGATTTACATGCCTCAAATCAACTGGACCTTGATTCACAAGATCTTCGACACCACCTAATTCATATTAGCGGATCTCAGAAAACTATTCATTCAAGTTCTGGATGTCATGTACTATCAGTTACTGGTCAAAGGAAATGCAGAAGTCTGAAGGACTGGTCGTGATTACAGTACACTCCAGGACAAATATGTTTCAATCAGTGTAAGTTTGACGATGATTTTGTTTTTTGTTTTTCCAGTCTTATAAATCATATTCCATATGCTTATGTGTGAGGAAATAGATGGAAGATGAACAAATTCTTAGTCACTAAAACTTTATATATTATATTTACCTATATTCCAAATGGATTCATGTATTTTTTGCAATAGAAGTCCCCGTCCCACAGATCCTCGTACGTTGTTGGTACGAAATCACATTGATTTAAGAATACCACAAAATATACAATCCATTGTTACACGATAAATTAGGAAGAGTAATTTTAAAAATAAACAGCATTTTTGAAAATGTCACCCCCATTCATCGAACACAAATCCCCGCCGGGTGTGAGTGTCTGAATTCATCGAATCTGAAAAAAAGTACCTTATACGTTCTGTCGTACCAAGGAATTCACCAACTAAAATCTGTTCAAAGGAAAGGGATCTTCTGACAAAATACAGTATAAAAGTATGAAGGTTCAAGGAAACATGAAGTATGTTTGATCATCCACGAAGAGCATTTGATCTTCTATCGATATCGGGAGTAACAGTAGAGACAATACGACCTCCCTTTACGCGAAATACAAAATAATCAGTACGTCGTGCGTCACGGGAGTTACAAGTCACCAAGAGACCTGTGTTCAATACTTTTCACAAAGATTTTTGTTCCATGCTAGCAAGTAGATATTCTACAAACTTTATAGCCCACAGAACGCAGCCGTTGTTATGATATTTTAGTCACTATGCTATTCCCAATTGACAAAGACAATGAATACGTAAAGCGTGCTTTTTTGGACGAGTTAATGTTCCACGTCAGTAAGGTACTGAATAAACAGAACAAACGGTTTTGGCGGTTAGGGAGTTCAAGAGCTTGAGACACAATCGAAAACCGAATGTTTGGTGCAAGGACATGAGCTTGACGCGAGTTGAGCAACATGAAGCATCATCACATTGGGCTTTAAGAATCGGTGCACTTCTTGGTCCAACATGGTGAAGACATTGGATAGGTGAGGAAGGACCAACAACTTGGCCTTAATACTCTTCCGAGATAACGCAACTCGACTGTCTCCTGTGCACCATATACAAAATTTTCGTGCAATATGTTGAGAATCTTTATAAATATGTCAATCCCCCAAAAGATGGTGCCTAACACGTGGCAAACAGATGGACACGACCAATGAAGTGATTGTTTTCGCAATTTATTCGCTATTTAAGCTTTTTATATTTTCAACATTCGAATGTGCGATGCTTTCCCTGAAGAAACACTTTAGTTGTTTTCCCGCTTCGCGTATTCATTTTACGATAGGGTTGTGTATTAATAGAAATAATTTACAAGAAGGCCAATACAAAGGTATGTCTCTTTCGGAAGTTAATATCTCTTGTTGCATTGCATTTAGATCAATGATGGTGTTAAACTACGTCCCACACCTGAGATTTTTTCAAATTCAAAGTACGCATGAAATCCATCGTAATACAGTTCAAATTTAATTTTATTTCAGATGATGATCCCCCGTTTTTTACATTCCTCCCAAATATGAACTAAAGCTATTCATAACACGTTTTATTGTTTCTTCTAAGTTATCCTCACATTGTCTATCAAAGGGCTTCTTGCGGACCTCAGATTTAATCTTGTTTTTATAAATTGTTTCTGTCTATGAAGCGTACATGAATTGAAGGAGAGCATTACCAAGCAGATAGCTTATATTTCCCAAACGGATGCGAAATCATCATTGGCAGTGTTCAAGACAATATGGAATCAAATATTTCCGCAAATGTGAGCATTTCAGATTAAATGACATTCTTTACAGAGGAATTTGCAAAAGGATCTACATGTTCCTCTATTTCCTTCGCTTCTTATAACAAAGGGTCGATATTTATGCCACAAACTGTAAGATGGTTATATTAATATCAAACATGCTTTCGTTTCATCATAATCTCTTACGCAATAATTTCCATATTCCTAGATACGATATCGACTTTGGTCTTGCTATTGTCTATAACAATCTGCATGGCGTTTCGATACCCTTCCACTACAGCTAACCAGAAATCTTATTAGGAGTAAAATCATAACACATATTTCCTCTTTCTTTCGATTATGTAGCTCTATTTTCAAGAAGTGTATTGAATCGAGAAGTACAAAGTTAGTTTAATGTTCCTATGAAGTGTCACCATAACGACGAACATTATCGGAGAACATTATTTTATTTTATTCAACTTCATTTCCTTCTACATGTAAATCGTTATGAACATGTATTTGAATATGTTTCAATCTGCGGATTATTAAATTCTGAAAGACCGTTACAATCCAATACACCGTTAGAATACGATCGTTAAGTTAGACGCGAAACTGCTCAATAACATGTCTACGTTTTCCTTCAACATCCACTTTAAAATAGAAAAATAGCGCCGGTTTCAGTAAACGGTATATTTAGAATTAAAAATATGCACATCCTATTGCCCTACAGAAAATGAAGAGACTCTAAAAATCCTTTTATCAAGCTATGTTCGTTTGAAACATGAGGCCTGATCTTGGGCGGGTAAGAGGGTCGCCAAAGTCTAGTACCGATTCGCAGTCTGACGGTTGAGTAACACTGGGCTTGTTCGGAAATATATAACGAAGTTCACGGAATGTACGATCTTAACGCTGAAAATTATTTTCGTGAAATTCGTTTTCTTCGTAATTTCCGAACGCTCCAAACCGTTGTCAGGATAACGATAGACACCAACTCACATATATAACAAAGAAATAAACAAAAATAGAAGTGTTGTTATAAGTTGGGGCATGAGGCTCAAAATACGAAGCAAGTTAGTTTCTTGGAGAGATTCTCTTTCAACAATAACGTTATTTACCAACATGTAAGAGCTTTCTTTGGAGAAATGTCTTCTATTCAGTTCAAATTTAATTTGTTACATTTGTATAACGAACGTAGCACTCTAATCGTTGCATTTGGTAACAGTAGAATAAATCGATTCTCTTAGATAGAAGAAATATCTGATTGAAGTTCCTACATATTTCTATATCCTTCAAAATTTCCATGACTTCGCCAACTAAGTCACATTTACGGCACAAGAAAAATGTTACAATTACAGAAAATATTTAAAATAAATTGCAAGGAATTAACATTTAACGTCTTAGTCAAATTGTATTGCCACGTAGAAAAAAACAATATATAGACCAAACAACTTTATTTTTTATGGGCCAGTTTAGTAACTTTGGACTTCGGCCCATCACGATTCGCCTTTAGCTGTTAAAATCCACACTCATGCCCCTGCCGGGACTCGAACCCGGGACTTTCGAGCCGATGGCCGATCGCCGCAGACCGCTCGGCCGGCAGACAAAACAACTATTTTAATAAATACTTTATAAGAACCATCTTATACCGCCCTCAGCCTTACATGTCTAAAGGCCATAAGTAAAATTCATTTCAATTTCATCTTATACAAGAGTCTGATGCTACTTGCGGATGACAATTTAAACGAGAAAGAACGTGGTGCATTCAGGCTTTATGAAAGCTAAAACAGCATGCCTTCTTTCAAGAACTTGTTGTTTAACTGAAATCATTAGAAAAGTTTGTCATAATACACAGAACTGGAGAGTGTCTTTCATAAACGTGATAATTTTGTACGATAGATTGTTCCTTCTTTTACTCATAAAGCCTCTAGAAAAAGTAGTCTTTAAACGTTTCATCTTCTACTGGTCAATCGCTATCTAGTGTCAATCGCTATCTAACAGCAATATAAAGCTTGAAAAAGTGTTAAATCTGTTAAAGTAAAGATAAATCGTGTAAGATAAACCGTTGTATTAATCTGCTATGTACATTAGTTGTGTCAAAATTGTTCCCTACTGCAGAAATAGCAGGAATTTTATACCTCTAGATGAAGAAAAATAAGATTACATGATGCGAAACGAGGTAAATTTATCATGCGGATGGTGGCCATGTTAATTTTAACGAAGTTCACGAAGTCAGAGCTAATTCGTTTCGTGCGCGAACGAAATTAACTGAGAGTGACTTTCCGAACGGCTAACTAAATGAACGATCTTCACAAAAGTGGTTTCCGAACGCTTCCTGAGAGAACGAGATTAACGCGTTAAACTCGTTCGTAGTTTCCGAACGAGCCCACTATCTAGCGAATGGTAGGAGCTACTGTTATAATAATCCAACAAAGTATATATAACTTGATGTATGAATCCCAATTGGAAGTGTATTTATTACAACATATCAAAATATAGCGAAGTGCGTGTGCTGTGCTTACTACCGTATTTTTTAAAATATTTCCCTACAAACTTAAGAAGCACAAGAAATAATTTCTTGAGTGACGGTTTCGTTAAAACTATTTATATCTGTTATTTGAAAGTTATACCATTTGAGTATTTGTTTCAACAGATGGCAGACGCAAAGGTTTTCAACATAATTACTAGATTTCGGAACCAAGCCACGTATAAAAACTATGTAACTCCCATGTTCATTCAAGGCATTATTCTGTACTACAACTCTGATACACGTTAATTTATATGCATTTATTTTATTAATTATTTCTTTCAAAGCAAGAAAACCGTGAAAAGCTTTACTATTAATCTCGTATTTATAAAATCAAAACTATTTTTCATCTTGTACGAAAATACATTACATCTTATTTGTATTTTTAGAGGAGTACTATTGAACGTGTCTGACGGTTGTACTTCATTTTAATACTTTATATTCATATAAAATTTCAAAGACCTATGTACATTCAAGTGAAAGAATTACGTACAAATATATAGCAAAAAGAGCTTATATAATTAAATTTACATCCTTTTCATTTCATCTTTATGAGTTATGATGTCAAACTGAGATATTTTTGAAAATGAAATTACAAATTAAAGCGATCAAGATAGAAATGAAATCTTGTCATTATCAATATCAGATCCGGTGGCATCCAACAGCGTTAGCGAAAATGAGATAAGATGCTTAATAAAACGAGTTAATCTTTCTTCAAAGACTTTTCTCATGGTACTCTATTAACGTTTCTTGCCTGCTCGGAGAATTTTTGGTCCCTATTTAATTTACTTTGTGTGCATGTGAAAGCCCCTTGTTTTTCTACCGGAATAGGTTGAGAAAAACTTATTTCTGATATATGTAAGTGCTGGTACTTCAATTTACATTACCATGCATTAAGTGGAGAAAAACTCAGTTGAAATTCCAGCCGAGCTCCTCGATTGAGTATAAATTGTTTTTACTTGGGTGAAGTCAACAATTTTCGCGTATGTTTTTATGCTATAAAAACTTAAGTGAATGTTGATATACCCAGCTCAGATAGTCTCTACTTTGACTTCCCTTTTTTACAATTTTCAGCCCCTCCACTACTGATAATTGTTGCAAGAATTTTCTTACGACATGCACTTAAGTACATTATCATCATGTCACATACATGTTTAAATCATCAATTATTACAAACCAGTCCTGTGACATTATTTATCTGTTTCAATGAAATGAAGAACACAAATTAATTTCCATCAGGTTGAAATGTTTTTCCATAAGTCACAATATTTCGTCCAGGTGATTGTTTACAAAGGAAGAATTAAATGCTTGCGGTCCCTCTTAGCTGTTGGCAAACCTTATAGGGAACATGTGAGTATTTGAAATACTGTTTCCCAATGCAGCGAGTAGTTTGAATCTCGCTACAAAATGTTTATTTTTGTATTTTCTTGCTCTCTCCCTAAGTCGATTTACAAACATGATTAAAATCTCGAATGTTTTGTAGCATTGATCGACAGTAGCGCCATTATCTAGGTAGCAGAGAAATTTAAATTTGAATTTCACTATATCTGTGGTAATGGTGGTGGTAAGAATCATGGGAGTGAATTCTTACCCCCTGAAAATGACAGTTACATAGTATTATAGATTGATGTTAATGTTACTCGGAAAACAAGAAAGTCTTCTTTATTACTTTATTTTAAATTTTAGTCAAATTATGAGATTCAACATAGCCTCTTGGAATTTTTACTTTGGGAAGGAGTTATAAATAACAGTATTGCTGAGCAACGTAAACAAACGTATAATTACGTCGTAAAAACTAGC
>JAGDQP010027163.1:0-25253 GCA_022664845.1 Lepisma saccharinum
TTGGAGTTGGCACAAACCTTACTAAAAGTTGAATTCGCTAAAACATCACTATTTGATATTAGACAATTTTTATAATCTTATTTTAATTACTTGCGCCTTAAACTTCATGCAGCAGCTGTTATTAATTATATTAAAGAAGGAAGTCATTGGAAGTTTTATGGTTCACTATTGATAATATACAAGCTTCAACTGGCTACGTAAATTTACGCAAGAGGAAAAAAAATAAAAGGGACACCAATATCGCACCTACAGTAAAGAGATAAGAAACAAAAAATTAAGGAGTGGTGAAAATTAAATAATTTGAGTAATATTAGTTACCTGTAATGAAATTTATTTTTGGGATACATATAAGGTTATTTGTTACGTAAAATGATGAGTATTTGTTACGTGTATACCAGGCGTAATGCCTAAAAACACAGTCGGTTCTGTTTAATCAAATTCAGACAGGACAAATCCACTTTAACAAAATTATATTTACGTTACTTGATACAATACTGGCAAAAGAGAAGTCTAAATTCATTATTGAAACAAGCTAAAAAAGAAAGCTAAATCATATACAATTAGTTTCAAATAATCTTAACCAGGAGACCACGTGCTTTACAAAACAACAGTAATAAACATACTAAATCTACCTTAACACATCTCAAACCAAAAATGAAGCTTATATTCTTGGCATGCGTAATAATGCTTTGGTTAGTAAAATTTAATAGGGTTCACAGTAGCAAATCCTTAACGCATATGATCTAGATTTCCTAAAGTTAAACATTCTACAAGATATTTGCAATTTGTTATAGATACTTGCCTGAATTACTCTCTAAATGTTATTCCGTTCCAATCCTCAGAACTTAATTAGTGCAGATTTGTACCGATTCCGATTTATAAGGCTTAGCTGAAATATGTTGGTAAGATTAATGGGAGTAGGATAGATTAGAATCTAAATTTAGTATATTTTAGATGTGTTTGAGTTGGGTAAATATTGTGTGTATGTTGAGTTGGCGAGTTGTAATTACTCTGTGTAAGATTGGGGAGACAAAGAAACTCAAACTAGTTTCTTTGTCTTCCTAAGACTCTTAACGTCAGAAAGTAAGGAACAAAAATGTATCTTAACTTACTTTAATAAATTTGATATAACAGCAAATAATTTTTAAAAGGCATAATGAAACAACGCATTTTAAGAACTGTCTTTCTGAAAGCTTGCAAAATTCTCCTAAGTACAACTATAGTCGCGTTCTTCAGACTTAAAGAGTTCATCAGCTCTTTGATATGTATCGTCTCTTCTCAAATTGTAGTGCGATGTAAGTATATTTTTGCTTGACTGTCGTTCATAAATTCTCGCTTTTGGAACAGTTCTCTTTCTTAGCTTAAACGAAGAAAGTGTCTACAGCAATTGGAATTTTCCACTTTTCTGGTGATTTGCTTTTCATTCTCGAGTTATGTTTACATCATGTATCTTTCTCTTCTACTGGATTTCTTTCCTATTTCTTCCAATATTGTAGTCTTCGTAGTAACTGTTTGTATTTATTTAGTAGATTGTCTAACTGTTTCCAATCGACTACGTTCAATTTTTATCTACTTACTACCACTTCCACTAAGGACCCTTGCTGTTGTTGCTACTGATATATGCGAATTTCCAGCTGAGTTAATTTCTTGATTTTTGCACAAAAACTGAAAGAAGATGGAAAAACATCTTCCGGTGGCTTGACATTTATTAAACAGACCGACAAGGGTGTTAAATAATTCTTGCTCTCATCAATTACTTGTTGTATATGTACAAGTGTCGCAATTTGTTTGCAATTATATGATGCAATTTCTACATTAGCTTCGTCAACTGATGAACAGAAAACCCACTGACTCTGACACTATACATGACCCGACATCGAAATACATTTGTTGGGATTTTTCAAACTTTGCATATTTGTAAATATTTTAGTGATTATGTTTAAAATGGCTGCATCCATCCTTATAGGAAAGAAGAAATAACGGCATTAGTATTTTCAACTGTAACGCTAGGTGCCATTTTCAAAAATAAATATCTAATTATCCATATTTAAGAAATATGTTATTATGTTAGAATCCAATGACGAACGCTTGTTACTGCGGCGACGAACTTTCAAGTTCCATGAGCCATAGAGTTAGTTAGTTAGTATGTAATAAATTATATGTAAGGTGAATAATGTCAGCTCGACAGATGCTCATAAAGTGTTTCCTGATGTAGAAACAAATATACTAAAGGTTGATTTATTTAACAACAGTAAATATATTAAACATTTCTGGAAATATCTTAAGTGAATTATGATATAAAGATTCTGTTGGTAGCTGACTTGTGTAAAGTGGACAGTTGCGGAGTTAAAATGAAATGTCATTGGACCAGCAGAGTTGTTTGTTTGACTGCATTTCATTTGAAATTTAGCATCGCAAGGGGATAATTACCATGATATAAAAGAAAAATAAAGCAGTTTTCCAAAATCTGGATATGAGGGATGCTGTTATGATAAATAGATATTCACGATAAATCGGAAAAGAGGCATGGAAGGTAAATGTTGTTTATATGAGTATAACTATATCCGTATAGTGCACGTAAGGAGGAAAAATCATGTTTTCTGGTTATTAGTGTTCCCACCTTGTACGAAAGTTATTTATAAAAGGACAATAAGACAATTCATTAGATAATTGGTACCCACGAGTGTTGATAAAGATCACAAACACTGAACTGCTGAACAAGACTATATTATTCGTAAATAATAAATTACACATAACGTTTCGACCTTCTAGTAAAGATCCTCATCAGACATACACTGAGTCTGTACAAAAAATTACACACATATAAATACAAGCCCAAAAATCTACCTGCTTCCTCATTATTCGAATCAAGCAGCCAATCAGAGACGCCCGATCAAGCAGCCTTCCTATTGTCTGGAACAATCTGTCACTCATATACGCCATAACACATCCACGTTAACAAAAAGAGAATCAACATGAAGCAAACTTAGAGCCCCCTAACACCTCAATTAACATGCATATCTCTGTGTTTGTCAACAATAATCTTCCATTCTTTATTAATGCTAAAACCTTTTGTCCAGTTCATTAAGTTCTTATCTACCTCTTTTTCTATCCACCAGGCCTCCTTCCATTTTCTAGGCTACATACTATCTTCATGTTCTAACACAATCACTTTTTCCCAGTCCACATTATGTCCTTTTTCTTTAACATGTTTGAATATAGCATTACTCTCTCTACCATATTTCTCATCGCTTTTATGTTGTTTTATTCTTTCTTTCAACAATTTACCCATCTCTCCAATATACTTCATATCACAATCCTCACAGTTAACACAATAAATTACACCTTTCTGCTCCTTCTTCCCTTTATCCTTTCCTTTACTTCTGACCAAATCCAACAACTTTCTACTACCTTTTCTGTACACTCTCATACCCTGGTTTCCTAACATCTTTTTAATAACTTCTGTGTCCTCGCCTAACCCTATAATGCCTTTCCATACCACCTCTTTTCCTTCCTCCTCTCCTTCTCTTCCCCTAGAATCCACAGATGCCTTTATGATATCCCTTTTACTATACCCATTCTCATATAGCTGTTCCTTAAAACTTTTACATTCTTTTCTACATTTTTGCTACAAATCCTAGTAATTCTTGTCAACATACGGATTTCTTATAAAATTAGTTTTGGTGCTTTTATCCAAATTACTTTTCTTATTACAATAACTTCCAGCATTGCATTCTTTTTGATACCATTGAGTTTTAATTCTCCTCCCTTCTTTACTCATTAAAATATCAAGATAACATAAGCTACCTCCCTTCTCTATCTCCAGCTCTAACTCTATTCCTTTCTCTTTATCATCAATGCCTTCTACAAATTCTATCAATTCTTCTTTAGAGCCTTCCCATATCCCAAAACAATCATCAACGTATCTACATGAATACTTAATTTTCCCTTTTCTCTTCTCTACCACCTTCCTCTCCCATACATTCGTAATGATATCAGATAACACAGGACTAATCTTAGACCCTATACTTAAACCTTCCTTAATTCTATATATGCCATTCTTCACTATGCAAAAACCAAAATCCCAAATTAAGTTGAGGACTTTCCTAACTTTCTCCCATTTCCAACCTTTCACCCCTTCTTCCCCCATGGCACCCTTAACAATATCAAGTATAGCAGCAATCTTTAAACTTGGAAACGTAGCTTTAACATCCAAACTAAATAAAATACACTCATTTTCAATTACAACTTTACTTGTATAGTCAATTACCTCTCTATAATCTTTCACTGCCAATGTTTCTTGTCTGTCTCTCAACCACTCTAACACTGCTTTCAATTCACTTGCTAATGGTTCAAAATAATTGTTCTTACAATCCATCACTTGTCTTAACTTCACTTCCTTTTTGTGTATTTCTGGAAAACCTTTTAACACCGGTACTCTTCCATCTTCATTTAACCACTTCTTTAGCCCCTTCCTCTTACTTTCTTCCTTTGTCTCTTGTATGATCTCTTCTTTCTTCTTATCAACTAACTCGTACTGACCATCTACTAACTCCTTAACCTTGCCATCATACCACACTTTATGCATGATCACTGTTGTCCCTCCTTTATCAGCTCTCTCTATCACTATGTATTTCCTTTTCTTAATTCTCTCGTAACCTCTTCTTTCCTCTTTCATTAAATTCGAAGTTCTTCTGTGAACTTCCTTCTTTACCAACTACAACGACATTTATTATTTACGAATAATATAGTCTTGTTCAGCAGTTCAGTGTTTTTGATCTTAATTGCAAGACGTGCAACTATGTTTTTTTATCAATAAAGATCACATTTAAGAAAAATGTGAATTGTTGCAACAGAGCATAAGACACGATAATAAATATACGAAGTAAAATAATAATTCCTGTGATATATGGATATTTTAATATTTACTCATGGCATTTAGGCATCTATGACTCAGGCCTGGATAGGATAAGAAAAAGATGTAAGGAGAGTTGATGTGCATTTCACCTCGCGAGAATGAAGCAACTAATCCGTTTACATATGCTCCTCGAATGTTTTCGATATTTCGTACAAATTAGAATGTTACTTCGGATCTCGCGTCTTTATCTCACAGTTGGCAATAGCTTGGGAATACTACATATGCAATGAACTGACGTATCCTATATTTGAAACATAACGTTTATACGTGGTTTGCAACACTGTTAACTCAACAACGTGGAATTTAGTCTTCCAATGCACATCATACTCATAAAAAACTACTCCTACAAACATTTTCCCTTGGATGCCTCGTTTCTGATATATCGTGAATAATTTAATGTCAGGGGATAGATTTCAGACTCAATTGTTGAAACCCTGCATATATATAGAAAATGAAGCGGAATTTAATTTATGCTCATATAATATTTATTTTCTTATTTTTGTGTCAGGACTTGGTCGGTGAAATTTGTCCCACATATTAAGATACGTATATATGCAAGTTGTAAAGAAAAGAAGGGCCGTGAATCCTGACATTAAAAGAGGAAAAATGTTCTTATAAATATGGTCGAATTCTGATAAGCTTCGTGATACAAGGTTAGAGCCCAAAATTGACTCCATACAGTGGTAAATACAATGAACATTTCGCACTCAATTTTAAAGGGTGCACTAAAATAAAATTTAAGTTTATGAAGATGATTTGTATTAATATAGTGGATATTGAGAGTTAAGAATGGTATGGTAATGAGTTGGGGTTTCACAGTCCAGTGTGTTCAGCTTCTGCAGACTCCGTTGTGCAACGCGTGAGTGAGCACTCTTGTCTAAGAGAACTGACGTCGATCTATTGACAAATGATAGACGTTCACGATGCAGAGCACCGTCCATATCAGTTTCACGACAATATTTCTCTGCTGTGATGGTTTCACTTGGATTCGAATTGGCATAGTGAAGAGTAGTGGTTGCGCACCACCAACAAGTAACCACACTTTTTTTGGCTACAATTGTATTCCATAGTGTTTTGGTAGTTCATCACCGTCCGACAATTTCGCAGATCGGTGTTTTTATTGTAGAGAATGTACTATTTATCACAGTTACTAATGCAATCTAGGAAAGGCTCATTGTTCTCGGAAAAATCTCATAGCCACAATGCCTTTGCTGTTCATTCAATTCATAAAGAACTCATTTGTAGATTGTTTAGGCTATTCCAATCTGCTCCGAATGTCTGCCTACTGCTGCTTCGTTCAATTTAACTGCCACTTCTTGGCTAGTTTTGCGGGGATCTGCTTCAATGATTACTTTCAGCTGATCATTGTTAATGGCTGTAGGCCTTCTTCGGCCCGCTTTCTCTTCGAGGTTCTTATTTCCATTCTATAACTGTGCAAACCGCCGTACGTTCATTAGTTACTCCTTGGCCAAATGATGTATTAAGTTTTCGATTGGTCTCCGCTGCTGTAGACTTCAGTTTCTATTCATAAATAAATATTGTTTGTAATAGCTTCTCGTCCATATCTAGCTCAATGGTCTAACCCGAAAGAGGAATCATTGAATAAAAGAGAGAAACCTCATAAATACAATAGCTAAATTACAAGCTTTACGTAAAATATAACATTGAAGTAAAATATAACCTCAGAGAACCATACAAGTAGTCCTGTATTTTTGCAACGAACTAGGAACTAAGTGCAATAGAATTCCCGTTTGTTTTGTCTGGCATTGCATTGCATCCTGAATAAAATTTCAAAAATTTATCAAAATCTACCGTTCCAGTTTCCCACCATTTACAGTCGCCATATAGGATTTGTTTATTAAACACCTTTAAAGGAACACATATATCATCTCAAGAAATGAACCCACGCTCTTCGTTCGCATGTCAAATTGAAAACAGTTAGTGGAAGAAGTATCGGACGTAGATATAGTTTATGTATTCTACCAGAAATTTTAATAATGGCGACTGTTGCTTTCTTGTTTTGCTGGTTTTCTTGTATTACCTAAATAATTTCAATTACAAAGAATTATAAGACAATCAAAGGAAAAGAGAATCATCCCAAAACAAAACAATAAAATATCATATAAACATGAGTCAAATTCCGCGTAGTTTTCGAGATAAAGAGTTTGCAATTTCGAGTCCGAAATCAATTTCTTGGAATGGCAAATATCAGGTTGTTGCAGAACCACTATTGGTATTTGTGTCTGCAAATTTGGCCACTTCAACAACAAAAATATCATCAAAGTGATTAGAACTACGCACTTCGTTCCCAGGTCAAATTGAAGACAATGGTAGCAGTAACGAACGTAGGTATAGTTGTTGTGTACTGCCGCGTTTACTGTCATGCAATTACCAAGCAACGTGTTTATGACTTTGAAAACATTAACTCTCGAGTATTGGACAAGCACTTTATTTTTTGCCTTAAAGTGAATTAAATAAGTTATCGCTAATTAACATAAAGTAATCCAAAAGAATGTTTTCTTTTGTTTTGGATATGTATGCGGGTTTTGTAACAAAATTGACTCGTTTTTCTAGCTGTTGTAAGTAAAAAGAAATCCTCCCGTAACAAATCGCAAAAAAATAACTTTTCCCCAGTGGCCCCTTGGCCCCTTGGCCACTGATGGTAATCATATTGCTCCACATAGCTAATTCAGGTAGCAGAGCGGCCCGCTTGAACCAACATCGAATGATGTGGGATCGACATCGTATCTTTGATTGTCTTACTTTATAAAACTGTAGTAAGTATTGTGCAAAGAACAAACCGATCTTTTTACAGAATTGTTTGTTCATAATGAATACATTAAATAAAAACAGAGTATTCGTCATGGAGCTATAACAAACCATATCGATAATCTATGTATATTCTGATTGGCGTCGATCTATGTGAACAACAATATGTTTGCTCAATCGATGCTATATTCATCTAGATGTAAAATATATAACTTCAACACGCGGCCAGCTTTTTTTGGTGACAATGAACTTGTTGACCGTCTAAGCATGCTAAAGTACAGAAACAACATGCCCTTCCACGTGAAGAACATAGGAAATTGATGTGTGTTAAAGTTTATTGTTATTTCCACAATGATACTTGGATCACTGTAAGTGCATAGACAAGCCAACAACATTTATAGTAATATTTATTGTACTGGTTATTTTTGTACGGTAGAAAGTAGCGTATTCTCTCGACTCCGTGTGGTTGTCCAAAGATGTACCGCTGAGTAGGAAGATAAGTTAAAGTTACGTTTATTAAAAAAATACATAATTTTCTTCAATTTAAACTGTTCCATTGTACGTTTTACATTTTCTCAAAAATGCAAATAAAAGTTAAAAGCAGAAGAGCCGTAAACTATTCAGAATGGAGCGGAACTACAAATTTGCATTCCATTACCTCAGAGAAGTGATGTAACTTTAGCTACAGAAAAATAATATATTTACATACGTAGTACGTTTGTTGTACAATTTCTAATGTGTTTCACTATTTCTTGTTTGTTTGTCTATGTTGGTGGTCCTATTTAAAAAGGGGGTTCCTTTTAAAAATACTAAGAAAGCGGAATAACGTTATGTTTACTTTGTCAATATCCGATCTCGATAACCGCTATTGATCAACGTCGTTAATTGATGTTGTGCGATGTCGATCGATATAGTTGATCAATATTCGCCCAGATGTTTGCCATCGAATATGGGCCCATGTCGTAGAACGATGCCAATCGACGTCGGAAGTTTTAATATTGCCATACCAGCCAACGTGGATGTGCTCCTCGAGTTTGTTTCGTTGATACGTAATTTCGTCAATAACAACGTATCAGAAATTTGCAGTGCCATTTGCTGCAATTTTTCCGCAACATTGATTTGTTCTGCAACTATAATTTTGAAGCAAGTGGCTTGCTCCTTCTCCAAACACCCTATATTGGTGTGCTAATACAATTAACTTTGATTTTCACCATATTACATCTGAAGAACTTGCACTGATTATGTGCAAGTTTTAAACTAAAGGTTGTACAACGAGAAACTCAAATTAATCATTTACGATATAACATCAAGTTTTTCGTATGTTAAAACTATTTAGAATACTTGTATTAATGAATATTAACACGCAATGTAAAAAATCAAACATTAATTTCCATAATTAAATTTCTATATATTCCTTAAAAATGGAATAATATCTTAATTCTACATCTCTACAAATTATATCACATTATATTATTATATTCCTTTAGTTCTAATATAATATTTTACTTTTCAAAGTTTAAATAAATTTCTTTAATAAATTTTAGACTCCTTTAATGAAGCGTATTAAACCCATGAAATCTTAACACCATAGCAAAAATCAAAAATCATATCTGCATTTTTTGTCTTTCTCTTTCAGTTGTGTAGAATTTTTCATGACAGTTTTTCTCACACATTATTATGTTCTTCATCATTTTAATCGAGTTGATAACCACGATTAACATTTACAGTATAAACCATGACATTTACTAAAGGGGGATGAGCAATCAAGACCATGTTGACGGCAGCAACAACGAACTGATTTACACTCAATTTGCAGTTGTACCTTATCATTTGAAGAGCAGCTGGAGGTGCTGGTGGTAGATCCGTTATCAGAGGCATCCACTAGTTTTCAACTGTATACCATCCCCATTGGTTTGGATAAAAACTTTCATTTCCTTTCCAGACCTGAACCTGATAGTATGTTCTAAGACTGTGATTCATTGCTGCCGCTGATGTTGGTGGTAACGATTGCGGCTGAAGAAATAGCATTGACAACCTTGTTGCTAAACGTTTAGCACGCAGTATATTCACAGAATAGGATGCTGAACCTCCATACATTGAAACCATCAATTTTCCTCCTGTTATGATGACATCTGCTTGACAAGATATAGGATTATTGAATACATCTGCATACGCTCACAGTGCTGTCTTCTGCTTAAGCATTTTAAGTCTTCTACTTACACCATACAATTAGAATGTTGAGTCTGATCTTAAAAGTGCGTACATACATAAGATCCTAGGGTCTTGCACTACATAAGTTGAATATGTGACAGCTTAGATTAACTATAATTTTGTTTTGAGATTAACTATAATTAAACTACAAGAATACTGTTCATTCCTGCATTTAGTACTGCCATAATGACACAGAAGAATGGGGCTATCTGTGTCATTAGCAACGACAATTATATCGCGATTGCGTGAGAACCTCAGTCCTGTTTGGACTATAAATATATCAGCATCTCCTCTCGCATATATACATTACCTTTCACATTTATCTAGATTTTCACGAAGTATGTCAATAAAACAAAGGTGATAGGAAATATTTTTCACGAGGACTTGCGTTTTTTCATGTAATACAATATCGAGGAATCTGGAGCTTTTATAATGGCAATTATGAGCGGCAGCTCTGATAGAAGGATCTCCACAATATCCGTCTAATTCAACTATAAAAGAAAATCTTCGTGTATCTTATTCTTGTTCTTCACTCCTATTGTCACTGCTTGTGCACTTCACTTATACGTGTATGAGAGAAGTTCTTTCCCGCTCATTGACTGAAGTACAGATATACATCCATCAACTTATTCCTTGTTGTCCAGATTCACTGCATTCGATGGATAAATGTTGTGATGCTTCGTAAAGACGAATCTGATTGAAAGGGATTTCAATTAATGAAAAATGCAAGCAGCGTCTTTGTGTCCTGATCCCCTTGCTCTCTTCTAGCATGTGTTGCTTGCTTGTTTTGTTCACTTGTACGGTGCTGCACTCCAATGAATTCATGTAAAGCGCAATGGACCTCGGTGTATGGAATCATTGATGGAATCAAATTATCTTGTTGAGTTTCAGTCATCTCTCTTCCCCTAGTAAGGCCACATGCTGTTTTGAAGCTACGCATAAGCACATGTTCGATTAAAGTTTTTTTTCTCAATTCTCCCCAAAACTCAGCAGATCGCTGAAATACATGATATCCTTCTTGAAAAATGTTATGAATATGATGAGCTGTTTCCAGGATTTCCATTTGCTGTAAGGGGACATAAAAGGGTTTAGTGCACAAAACACACTGAGACCCGCTGCTGAAAAAGAGCGCAACATCGACCACAGTTACTTTAGATAGAGGTTAAAGTGCCCTGTTCTTTTTGCAGTGACAAATATTTTAAGAATATCTAATATTTTCATATACTATATCCTTAAGCGAGAAGTTCTTCTTGATTCTGCTGTAATTTTCGGTACTTTTCACTTGCTTAATCCTATCAACTACAGCTAAATTTTTTAGCACATTCTTCATTTGACCCAATCTGTGGATTATTGTATGATTTTGTGAGATATGTAGAACTGTGCTGTTTGAATGATCACTTGATTAGCTACCACTGATACATTGACAACGTGGTAAGCAATATACTGTTAATGCATGGCGGAATCTCGTTGCCTTTATTTTCTAGAAAGGGAAGCGACAGCTATAGAACCCCGGCTATTAAGCGAATGTTTAAAAGGTAATCTCGCATAACGTGAACAAGGATTTCATTTTTCTGACGAATTCATCTGATGTCCGCTGTATATCCTCCTCTTTTGAGGTGCAGGTCTTTGACACTTTATGAGTAATTGATCGCGAGACGATCCTGTTCCTTTTCTTAAACTTGTAAATCCATGAATCTGATGCCTTCAAATTCAGTTTATCATCTGGATCAACCTGGCGTTTGATTTGCAATGCCCACTGTCTGATTGTTCTGTCGTGAATTATGGCATTGAATGCAGACATTTCTTTGAAGTGCTCAAACACTCTGGTGCTTATAGTACTCATCTTCACGCGCGACGTCATCTTAACTCGCGATCGTTCATAGTTCTTCAGCACGCCAATCGATTTGATCTTTGAAAACTTGGATCGAACAGATGCCAGAAATCTTCTCTTTCCTTCAACTGTGCTTGTCCAGTATTGGAATGCCCGTTCTTTGTATTCTTATGACAGTTCACTGAGTCCTTTCTTCTTTCTTTCCGGTGACGGAACATACGATGAGCTACTGCCTGAGATGACGGTGTTTCTTCTTCATCCAACACTTCCGGCACATGCTGCGTTGATAGGCTTGCGATGTCATGTCGATATCCTCATCACCATATTCAAGATCAGTTGAGTCAACATCCAGGTCTGAAACGTCCTTATATGTAGGAGATTCATACCGCTCAAGGATCACTCGTTTATCCAATAACTCGGCACATATCTGGTCGAATATTTTCCGATCTGCAATGGATGGTGCGTCATCAGATGTGCCAAATTTCTGAACCAGCAGGCGAATGACTACTTTCGGATTCATCATGAAATGACAAATAAAAGAAAACATTCTAATCCCTATAAAAATGAACAACAGGTTTATCAACATTCCACAAGAATTGTAATATTTCATCCCATATTCTATTTTTATAGACATAGAAAAGGAAAGGCGAAAGCAAGAAAGTAGGAAAGAACTTCGGTTTAGAGTACGTGTCACTGAAAAAGGAAAGAAAGAAGAGAGGAAACCGAGTGCCTATAACAATGGACTCAACAGCATTTGATGACCAATTATCATATATTTTCAACTAACATCTTGATTTCATTTGTAATTCGCATCATTGCTGTTTTGTGTTATTTTGCTTTATTTTTGTGCTTATTACAATAGTAATGGCGAAGAAGTACACAGCGCTAGAATACACTATACTTTGTCAGTAAATGACGTTGACTTCATCGCTATATTCCCTACCTTCACCGATATTTTGGGGGTTTTAATATTCTGGCAAAACTGCGAATGTCTACAGCTGGTAACACTGACGGTAATTCACACTAGGCGCTTCTAGTGTAGAACAGCATTATATTTAATCATGGTAAGTTACACTCCATTCTCTGCTTTCGTTTATGAGAAACTGGCAAAAGAAAACGGGTACAGTTTTACAGTACCGAAGCACCAATTCACCCATAACCCGTTCTTCTGCCTCTCACACTCCTGCTCCAAAACAAATCTCACATTTTGACTTCCTACCCTGTCCCCTCTCTTTCGAACCAGTCCAGCGAAAATCTTCGGAAATTGGGCCGTAAAGTTTCCTTGTCAGAATACTATTCATTCTTTTTTGTGCTGGTATCTCAATCAATCTCCCCTTGTAGTAGAATATGTTATTGCTGCCAAGGTTTCTTATGATTGGTCCATGTTTTTTGCAACCTAATGGACAAACTGATCTTGCAGAATAAGTTTGTCCACATTAGAAATTGTTGAAGCACTCCTTTCGTAAAGTTGTACTTCACTGTACGATAAATGAAAACATCCTGGAAGAGTGAATAAGAAATTTTGATCCAAAATGGTGATGCATTGTACAACTAACCCTAAATGTAGAGAAGCAATTATTTCTCGTGGATAGGCTGACCGCAGGACTGCCCAGCATATAGAAACCACTTACTTTACATATTTATAGAGTATGACTGCCTTAAGAATTATTTTAGGCTGTCTGGAAGAAACTGGCATGATTTCTCGAAAGAATCCATGCCCTCTGTTAATGGGTACTCTAAGTATGATACCTTGAGTAACTTTATATATTTTTTATTAAATTGTGCAGCTGTAATGTTCTTGAAAAATAACAGAAGCAGGTGTTTGTGAAGTAACACTTTCTCGTCCAGCTAAATTATTTATAACTATCTGGTTGCCAGAATACTTATCCAGCTCTGGTGCCATGTGTTTTATAGAGTAAGGTTCTTCAGACGACTCAGCTCTTAGCAGTTCGTGCTTAACCTTTTCCAATAGATAGATTATGATTAATTTTTCATCATCATTTTCTTTCAAGAAAATTATGGCATTTAAGAAGCTCTATTTGCTTTTTTATTCTCAGAGATTCCCATGAATACAGGTCCCTTCAGATATGGAATACTGGTCGCTTCCCTGAGCTCAGCCATACCTTGCGTTTTCCAGTCTACGCAGGGCTTCCCCAAATGTAATTTTGAAAGGCTGCGCGCTTAATCCGTGAGTTAGTTTCGACTTCTACCACACAGTAGCGCTATAAAACTTTATCTTTTATTTTCAAAGGCTTCATGACGTTCAAGTTGAAGAAGACAAGTGTCCATTAAAAAAGAATTGATTAGATTATCTGTTTAACATATTTGTTGGTGATAGATTTTATATGTTTTGGTTGAGTATGGCTTTGTCGCTATAATAGTGGTGGTTTGCTGGCATTTATAAAATACTGCTCTGTTAAAACTTCAATACAAAGAAGTCAGTTTGGTGCAAAGCGCGATAAGAAGTTACCATAAGACTTCTATTATTGTGCAGCAATCAGATACTCAACAAGAAACAAGAATACAAGTTGCCTCATTCTGTAGTGAAGATAGTTCAATAAATTATTGTGTGTATGTGAAGCAAGACGCAAGAGTTCTCGAGGTAAGTAAATTTGTGTACGAAGTGTACTCTTCGTTATGCTGTTTATTCAAAAATTATATTGTATATCTATAATGACTGTTTTATCAGTTATTTGCTGCCTGCATTCATGTGAACCAATGTTCTATACGCGGTGTTCGATTTCTTATAGGTTAGGAAGGAAATATCCTAAAACTAGTGGTTGTTTACAAGTCTTCTCGTACTACCTGTTTATAGAAATATACAACTATTCTACCCCCCACTTCCCGACTGGGATGATATTCGGAATCCTCAAGCACCAAGGAAAATCTTGGGCAAATCGAACGCTGTATATAAGCTTGGAACGGTTAAAAAATTGCTCAATTAACGGGTGCGGAGAAAATGTGTCCGGTAATTTCTGGATTGTTTTTTGTACTACTCCACGAGAGGAACACGATTGTAGTTTTTTTGTTTTCACTGGAGCAGCGCAATAAAAAACATTTGAACACAAATTGTCGAAAATATTACGTGCATGAGAACTAGAGCATTTGAGGGAGTCAAAGACTCAATGCATTGCTATAGACATTTCTGAAAAGAAAAATCAATTTGGAAATGTTTATTTTCTATGCTTCATTTTTAGTAACTTTTGACTTCGGCCCGTCACACTTTAAATGGATGCAATGTTTGTTAAATACCGCAAACACTCATGCCACTCTCTGGGTTCTAACGTGCTCTAACGCCTCAGATCGCACAGGTATCTGGGTCTGCTTTAACATATGTGTGAGAGAGAGGTACAGGTGAAGAAATTAATAGTATTTTACGTGTTTAGGAACATTTAGAAACACACTCAAAACTATGTTAAACCTGTCAGGGACAAACTTTTGGTGTAGTCAGCCCACGTTTTAGCCAGGACTTTACGTTTGCGGGGTATAAAGTCAATATTGGGAATTTTGAATGGTTTCTATCGATTTTTACCGTGAAATGTATAAAGTTGCTATAATTTGAGGGGCAACAGGGAGGGTCTGGTGGAATCACTGGTTGCAGCACACTATTAATGATCTCATCACAAGAAATCCACATAACTACGTGCTTGAATTAATGTCGAGAGGCGAAGACAGGCTAGTTAGGTTAGTTTACTACGTGATTTTTTTCTTGACAACAGTGTCACGTCCACAATGCAGTTGAGGAATACTAATGAATACGCCATGAAGCTTCGCCTTTGTCACCTTCGAATAAACTTTATGGCCCTGAGCTTCGACAAAATATTGAGCCATGTAGGGTGGTCACACCAGTTTCCGACATTTAGACCTTTTAAAGTAAATAAATAAGGCTTCCGATGAGTGGATAACGCAATTTGTGTTTCTAGTAAATTGCTTTGATGTTTAGAAGCAGGCTGCATTCTCATTGACTGTTTCAAATTTTGTGAGGATCATTTATTCAGTTTTGAAGTTGTGAATACACACATTCAACATCCACTGTCTACATAGTTAGAAGGAAGACGAGGTGCAGTTATGTATCGATGAAGCTTTTGAAATGAACATACATGTGTTAGACATTGGTAAATTTACGTTGAAAGCCTCCTGCGTAGCCTAGTCGGTATTGCACTCGAATTCTGCGCGAGCGGACGCGGGTTCGATTTCCAGTGGCGGCTCAACATTTCGGTGTTGACTCTGCATTGTGAGGATAATTGGGGGGCTACTTGAATAAAAGAAATAGCGGATTGTGGTTAGGAAAGCCAGACACACGGTTGCAAAGGAACGTTACGCTGACCACTTAACCCTCTAACAACTTGAACATAATACAGCTGCCTAATAAGCCAAGGCCCTTCGGAGCTAATTGAAAAATATTTGTTGAATATTGTTGCAGTTAGTACAAAAGTTTGGCGTGAGTTTAGCACATGGCAAGTATAGCTGCTAATTGGATTTTATGTTAATAATGGATGGCACCAGTTTCCGGCCACCGGGAAAACTACCGCAGCATGACCAATTTTCTGTTTTCAACAATTCTCTCAACTGTAACCTTTTTATGTGATTATGGTGATAGATGTTCTGCCTGAGGGCAGGTCCTCACCCGAAAGTTCCTAGGAAAGAGAACCGATGGTAGTTTGCCATTGCTTTCCAGCGTATGAGTATGTAATAAGGAAATAATCCAAAGTTTAATGTGGTATCTCAAACTTTTGTCTCCCCACCGGGAATCGAACCCGGGGCCCATTGATTACCGGGCATCTTCCCCACTCATCCTCCCCAAAGGGATTAGATTAGAGAATGGGTTACCATTTAAAAAGGAATTTTTGCAACCGTCTAGGGTTTTCTATCCTTCGGTTCGGAAGAAGGAAACTATTTTCAGGGTGAATCTTGTGCGAGTAACAGTTCTGACGGTTAAGATATAGAATAAGCATATCTTTTTATGTGAAGTAGAACCCGGCTAAAATTAGCCCTAGTGTTGCCTCCAGTGAGTAACTCAGGCATTTTTGTATTTTACCATATTGCAAGGTATCGATATTTCGTGATTTTTTATTTTCTTATGACAAAATAATTCGAGCGAAGTTTTCTGCGTTGACAGAACACTAATTAACAAACACTCTTGCTTTTTCCATACCTACAACGTTATAATAATAATTATAATAAGTCACAGCCATATTCAATCCACTTGTAGAAGAGGCCTCTCCCCGAGAGAAGGAGTTATATTATCTGTAAAACATAATTTTTGTTATATATTTTATTTTCCTTTATTTATGTTATACCTTTTCAGTAAGACTGACAAGTGTGGCCGGGTACTGGTACTTAGCAGTCAATTACTGGTAACACGTGGCTGGAAACTGACATTTCTTGTTATCGCATCAGTTTTATTCTTCTTACGGCTTACAAATAAGCGTTTCTTCATTTTATACAGCATTAATATATAACTTAAACTCCAAGCTATGTATTGACTCAGATATTGCGCTTTTTTATATCTTTTATGTTGATTTTCGTATCATTGAAGTGGGAATTTTTCTTAAGGGTCCGGATATTGGTGTCATCACCATAAGATTAATTCCCACTCGTTCTACTTCAAATAATTATCAGAGACGCCTCTATAACACCTAGCGACAGTCAGCAATCGAAATAGTGTTATATTATGCCATATATTATGTTATTTAATAAGCACTACATTTGGTCACCATAACGAACATGGTGGGGGCGGAGGGATACTAATGGAAATACTTCATGCTATGAATGACTCATATTTTGCCACATACAGTATGTCGATCTAGGGAAGACAGGTTAGATATTTTTTTTTCAGTATACGCGATGCACATAAGGTTTAATACACACTTCATGTGCTCGCTCCCAACACGGAAGCAGCTAAATAGTGTCAAACCCTTTTCGATATTTCACACTTCCGTGACTCTAAAGAATTGTTATATTTGTAAAATTCTCCTATAAAGTTTACATTTTTTGGCCATAAATTAAATTGTTCTGGTCACTTTTTTTCTATAATTGCAGTAATGATTACTAAGCAAGGAAGCCGTTTCAATTTCGATCGCTGTGCAGCGCACAAGGGGGTAAAAGTGGACGCACATGAGGTTGTGTATCGAGTGTGGTAGTGTTCTAATAAAAAGTAATCTAGCAAGTCTTGAAGTAACCTAGCTTTGCTCGCTAGCGCTCGCCCATACTCCATAGTAGGATTCGTGCCCGTAGAAGAAAGTGACGAAGGCGCAGCGGGTTGATATTTATTCAGCTACCCTAAAAAATGTAAAATTTACAGGAGAAATAACCACATGGAAATATTGAAATGTCAATTATAGTCATAGCTCAGTTGGTGGAGCGTTGTCTTGTCATTCAGAAGTTCCTGAGTTGAAATCCAAAGGCCAGCCAGCCTGGCACTTTTCCCAGGGTTTTCCAAAGGGTAATGCTGGTGTAATACATTTAGTCTAGGAACTGGTCGATTTCCCATAGGCCATGAATGCAATTTAATTTATTTAAATGTATCTCAGGTGAAAGGGGTAACGCCAGCAACCAGATAGAAGTAGGGACTGTCCAGTACACTTAAAGTGTCTGTGCTCCACTGTTTCTATTTGTCGAAATAGAATATAAAATTATTCGTGACTTGAGCTTTCAATAAATTTTTTGTCGCCCTCACATTACGGAAGAATTTTGCAGACGTTAAAAGTGACCAAGGAATGCATTATTTTATTTGACTATTTTTTAACATTCTGTGTAAGAGCAATCACTTACAGCTCCCGTTCCTGCCGTTCGAGTTTATTGATTAACTTGTGTAACTTGTAAACCCCACCTCGATGTTAGCGTAGTGAAGACATCGTTTAGAATGACTGGCTTGAGCAATGTTTGAACCTATTCTTTTTCTTATCTATTTACATACTAGCACTCAGCAGTCTACAATGCGTGCCAGTAATGCGACTTATAGCAAATAAACCATGTAGGAGGGCTTCAAACATCATAAATTGTTTTGTTTAGTTACTTCTTAAAATATCATCCAAGAATTAAATTGAGCTAATGAGAAAACGTGAATCATCATGACCGTCGTGGGCGGGACCGCCTTCCCATTGCTTTTCCGAAGTCAGCGACATAGCCACTAACACACTATTTCAATGTTGTTTTTTCAATGAGAAATTTGATCACCTGAGTTATCACTTGATAATTTACTGGTTTCTAAATTTCTGGGCAAATGTAGCGGTTTCAAAATCTGATTAGTGCTAATGAGTATCACTGGGGTCCGTTCTGAAAATTTCTATATCGTTCCTTATTTTCTGGATGTTTGTTTAAAAATACTAAAGAGAAAGTAAAGGAATGACAGGTGAAATATGAAAATTCTGAAAACTTGAGTCAATATAGCTGGGAGCAGTATTCGAAATTTCCTGTCTTCCTAGTGTCGATCATAACTCTGCGATGTTAGCCACTTAACACGCAAGCTAGATCACGGTGTGTGCTGTATTAGTTTGCAGTTTATATGAACTACGAAAGTTGGAATAATTTTATAGTGACCAATTCCCCAGTACATCCCCGGGAACTCCAGTATTTTTATAATGTATTTATTTCCCTGTCTCCTGCTTTTTTCCCACTGGTATTTTCAACATTGGTATAGTATTCTACCTAATCTCTTTTTTGAGTCTACTAATTTTAGCCTCACGGAGAGTTATGCAATGTTTAGACAATAAAAATCGGCAGAAATTATAGAGGATAGCTTTTGGGTACTGCCACCGTTACACACACACCGAAAAAATATTTTGTTGATTTTCTTCATAACTGCTGTAAAAAAGGAAAGCTATTGCCTGCACGATGTGCACTGCCTATGAGCGGCGCATGGGGAACGTGAAAGTCGCGCTTCAGTGTTCACGTATTTTCGACCTACGGTACGAAGTGGAATGGAATGGTTAGGTACACCAAGAACACACTGATACTCAATTTGATTAGAGGCTGAGTGCACCTCGGAGCGCGAAGCATGGAAACAGTGAAGAAAATGCTCCAGTGTCCTGTCTGGGATTTGAGCACCCCCCATTCGCTTGGAAAAGTACATTTCTAAGGATTTGGAATTATCAAGTGCAAATCCATTCAAGTGCAAGTGAATATTCATTTCGTTTATCATTAAATTTATACGTTGAACATTCTTTCGAACTTACAAAGCTTGATAAAAGATTCAAATCTTGATTTTGTAAATGAGGACAGCATGTATGAAGAGTTTGAGCTAAAGCTGTTGTGAATGTGGTAGACGCAGAAAGTATAGGGGAAAGTTGGGTTATTATTTTCAGTGATTCAAGAAATAAACAAATGATTTGTCACTTTTTAACAATGTATTTTGATTTGTTTTACAGATTCCATTGTCAAATGCCCATACACTAGAGTCTAGTGAGTCACGCTCGCGTACAGTCTTTATTTGTACAGTACTGTATTATATTTTCTTATTTTAGTTTTTCATTATTTTATGTAAAGGTACCTGCTTCATACTGTACTATATGTTTCTGGTCATTGCAAATACGAGCTCAAATAATTCGTTTATAATTAAGATTAAAAATTAAATATAGCAGCTGCAAATTGCTAAAATCCAAAATTTACTTTTAATTCCTTTGGGATTCTGTTAAGAGGAACTCAAGTCAAGTGTACTTTTTTCCAATGATAATCAATAAATGGACTAGTCATTGAAGTTAAGGAATTTTACTAGTTGAGTCAAAGTTAGTGGTAGCAATTATGACTATGAATGTTCAAGGGTTCTTAAAATTTACACATTTTTAAAAGGAAAGTACTTGCTCATTCTGCAGAATTACTATAGCATTATACACGGATTGGGACTAAGAAACATGCACATTTTATTCTATATAATGACCTGCATATTAATATTATCCTTTCTGCAATATTTCACATTATATCTGCTGGAGTGACGCCGCGCTGTTAAATATGTACAAAGGTTTGCGCGACTAAATCTCCTTAAATTCACAGCAAAAAAATGGGGCCACCCAAAATTAAATTTTACGCCCTAGCTGTTGTTGACAAGAAATGTAAAGGTGAAGTTTAATTTTGAGACTATCGAGCTGTTTTAGACTATGTTTAGACAAAATAGAAATAAAATACTAGTTTATTTATTTACCGTGAATCAGTAAAATAACTTGGCGATGCGGATCTTGAAAGCCGCTGATGTACAGTGTGATTACAAAAACATCACACATTTTCTATCATATTTAAGTCGCTGCATACGGAAATAGTATCAACTAGTAATATAGAACATGTATTCAAGTAGACAGTATCAACATCACGCAAATAGTAACGTATGCTTGTACATTAAAATCGTATGCATATAATGGAACCTACTGGTAAAAGGTACACATACTGTTTAGGACAAGCATGAGTCGTTAGACCTTATATCTGCTTGAGTACGTGTACTCGACTGTTATCATATTAGTTTCATTATTGTGTAGATGAATAAGACTTTTTTAATTTAATTTCAGAATTTTAACTTGGAGAAGGCCAATGGATTTTTGGATACAAACTCAATGTGGTGAACATTGAGTTATTGGGACTATTTTCTCTACAATAGATCTGAAGACAAGATGGTGGTCGAGCATATATTGCATATATTGCCTCTGAAAGCACTAGGTTGCAATATTCAAGATCTAAACGATGCCCGGCATCGTTCACTATGATAATATACTTATTACTATGCTATCAGGCAATTTCAGTGCTAAAGAAAAGTGAATTTGCCTTCCATACAAAGGCACCTGAAAGGAACCTTGAATTTGGGAATAGATACTAACCCTGCAGCAAGCTTATGAAAGTCAAATTCAAGGCTAGCCTTACATTAGGTGTAGATGGTAAGCTTGCAAAGTAAGAACTTCCAAGCTTGCAGCAGGCTTGCTGTAGGTCTACAGCCTTGCAGTGCAAGCTTGTGTCAAGCCTGCAGCCTTACAAATGCAAAATGCAAGCTAGTGAAAGCCCGATGCAAGCTTGCATTGCTTTTAGAGATATATTTTGCCAGTATTACTAAGTACCGTCGTGTCCGCTAAGGAGAATTGAACTAAATTACGGGAAAGGGCACGGAAGATTTTCGTAAACTTTTGACATGTTATTACGGACGCAATTCTGTAGTTAATAAAACTAACAGAAATTCTGTTGCAATTAGATCCGATATCAGCCAATTTTTCCCTTTATTGACTGGATTAAATAATACAAATACTTCTCCCTCCACTAATTGCGAATATAATCTTTCGCAATCTGCATTTTAATTTAATTATTGTGTCCTTATATTCAATTTTAAGTTTTACTTTAACCCGTTCGTACATTTGTCTTCAAACCTTCGAATAAAAATTTCTTATTACCTTTACACAATTGGTAACGTTTCAATTTTATAATTCTGTCATTTGCATTATTCAGTGCATCAAAATATATTTTAAGTATATCTTACCATTACCTTACATAGTAAAAATTCTTCTGATTTTTCTTTTCGATGCAGTCATGTATGTACATTTAAAAATCCGAACTTTTTGTCTCAATATACGAAATAGAGATCGAGAGTTTCATTTTGCGCGGATTGATACAAATCAGAATATTCCGATCTGAATCTCTCTAACCTGAGCTTCATTCTCGTATTCCTACTAGACTCACTTGTATTTATCACATATATTTATCACATATATAGTTATGTCCAGGCTTTCCACTATCCAACACTCGTTCTTATATAAGTTACGCAAGTTATACAATGATTTTCCGGTGAACATCGAACTGTATAGCACGAACAATTCATTTGATTCAGCCGTGAGATGCTTTCCATGCTTTCGCTAGTATGATAGTAACCAATGTGGTACTGACTATGGAGTAGGACACATCTGATAATATTACTGTTATATTACCTTATACTGGTAGTATAATTGCAAATACAATAAAAAGAGGGAGAGAGTACCAAGTACACTCTGAAGTAGCTAAATTGCTAGCAACTGATTTAAGAGGACTTATAGCCCTACCGGCGAACATCAAACAATAACAAATCATTTTGATGGTTTATTTACGTTTACACATAACAACAATAATCTGGAAATTGCTCAGATGTACCAGACAATAGACGTAGGATCTAGAATACCTACTAATATTCTACATTACAATGACAGTTTTAGTGACGTGATCTCGACTTCCCACAACAACGAGAACAAACAACAGTTGACATATGTAAGACATTCAACTCACCTGGCTACTGCATAAAAGGGCTATCAGGGATGTTCTTTAAATAGTTCGTTGTTTCAGTGTTTTGCACTGACGTACATATGGCGAAATAGATACAGTTCCAAAAGCGGAGTAGTAGTCGAAGCCTTTGTCGAGTCTTGGAGGAAATAGAGTTCTTTTCTAACATCGCTACTTCGATATCACCAATAGAAGTTTGACAAAGTCCGAATTCCCTTCAAGTAACAAACGACTGTCAATTTAAGGTCCAAAACGAATATTCTAGTAACTATTAAAACAGAGTTAGATTATAAGATTTTTACTCGATGAAACACAGAAAAGAATGACATATCTGACCATTGGTCATATTGGTTTTATATTTTCATAGCTCTTAGTCTGTTTGCAACTTATGGGACTTTTTTGAGTATAGGTAAATTAAGGATTTGTTAATTTATAAGGAGGAAAGATAATGAGCATTAATGAGAAAAAAATAGGGATGGTTTACAGGGAAATGTCTCAGACTATTACTCTCAGGTGGTTATACATTCAAGAATTTCTGACATATTTTCACTAAAATATTTATCTTGAATTTAGCAGAAGTTTGGGAATATACTTGATTTATTCCGCACAATTGTGGCAAAGTATTGGCCCGAAAGATTTTGATAACATCACGTGTGGATCTTTCGTATCAGAACATATCGTGCCCTTGCTTCACTTAAAAATGATGTACTTCAAATAATATTCAATGTCTGTCTGTAGTCTTGATTCTTTTCTTGTGACAAACACAATCTGTTTCTTTTATCTTTCCATTGTAAATAAACTCACGGGAGAGTGAGATCAGTGTAATTAACTTACTCTTGTCTTACCAGTTTTATGATCCTCAAAGTAGCGTCTCTGTCATATCAGAATATTTCTTTAATGTACACATGTTACAAAATACATGGCAAAAAACTAAAATGGAATTAATAAAATTATAATTTTATTATTTTCCAAATACGTTAGTGTCAAACGAACTTATCTCAACACTAGATTTTTCATTTTGTTGTTTTTGTTAAAATTATTGTTTTTTGTTACTGTAAATGCCTAGTAGTACGCTGTATTTGTAATTTTGATCAATAAATATCCTTCAATAAATAACATAAATCTAGATATTTTGACAAGTAAAATACCTATGGCTAAAGTTCAGAGCGGAGGCAAAGCAAAACGGATGAGTGCGACAAATCAATGTTCAGAATTTACGAATCGTTAAGAAGTTGTATGAACCTTTAAATGCATAAGATTCGCCAAATTATTAACTGAAGTTGGAGTAAAACACAAAAAAACTGTAAAGTATTGAATATTCGTGACGAAAATGTCAACAACAAACGAAGTCGTCAATAAAACCAAGTTTGTTTTACCTCTTGGAGGTTAAACAATTTTTCCTGTTTTTGTCTCGAAAACTTTCTTTCCTTCGACCTTTATAACACTAGCCGTAGGATATAGTTTAGAATAATACGGATGTACGACGACGTACTAATCATTGTCCTCTGGGTGAGTACCAGTAGGAAGCAGGATGTTTGCATATTGGACTCCTCATAACAGGTACAGGCTAGTGATGTGCGTCGGGTATAAATACCCAGTGGTTGCGAAAGTAAAAATTATATATGTTATTTTCTCACCTCAAAATCTTTATCGTAATGTTCATGATTATACTGCTAATTATGCTTCTATGCCCTTTAACCCTGGATTACTACATCTACTTACCTGCTACGTGCACCACTTAAATTTTACCCGCCCACACTAAATGTGCCTTCTACGTCTCCTTCAGGATAACTTTTCTTCACAAATTGCTGGAGTTCGATTCGTAGGGACACTTCTGAATCTACTATTGTAACTACTTTTATAAAAGTATATATGTATGTACGACATAGCTGTGCTACAGTTTGAACCTGACTGAACGTCGCCTCTTAATATAGGTCTACTATTATGTAATATTTCGTTAGGTATGTTTTCGATATTTCTCAATTATTTTAATCTCAAAATATAATAGATAATGGAAAAGATAAGAATTGTAAAAATAACACTGAAGTGGTTTATTTGTGGCTTTCCAAATTTATACTAGGCAGTAACGTATATGTAGTAAAATAATAGAAAACATGGTAGCAATACAGGGTTAAACGTTTCATAAAGGAAAAGCAAGAACACATGTACACATAAAATTCTTCAAATTCAATATTTTCATTATAATAATTGTAATTTGTATAACCCATGGAAGATGGAAGTTCTGCACCATGGAAGTCCAGCCCCGGAGAGTCTGGTTAGGATAAAGGGGCGCAGCGAAGCGAA
>JAGDQP010027164.1:0-25252 GCA_022664845.1 Lepisma saccharinum
TCGACACTTGGCCTTCCAGTGCGTGGTACATCTTTGACGTCAAAATTACCGGAACGGAATCGACGAAACCAAAATTGCGCGTGATTGGCTGTTACAGTATCAGGACCATAAACACTATTCACATTTGCAGCCGCCTGGCTTGCGTTTTCGCCTTTATCGAAGAAAAACTGTAAAATATAGCGTATTTTCTCTTTGCTAGTGTCCATTTTGACGCGCGCTCACACAACACTGAGTCAACTCATCACAACTATCTGAACAGTGTTTGTAGTACGCAATCTCATCGTTTGAACGCCATCTCGTTGAACCCGATCGGACTTATACAACGCGAGATACAGATCACTGAAGCCATCTATTGGCAAAATAATGGATTACTTTTTACTACACCAGATATATGATCATCTAAGGAGGTCTTCTACTTTCATCGCCCTAAGTGTTAACGGTAGAACTATCGTTCTCCGTATTTTCAATTTCAAATTTCTTCATATTAATCACAAGCTTCTGGACTGGATGGAAACATGAGATTCTTCATAGACATCTTGTATATCTTGAGATACTGGAAAAAAAAAATATATGTAATTTCTGAGCTGTGAAGTACATTTGAAATATTGCTAGTACATTGCTGATTTATGAAATTACTCAGTTATCGTAGAATATAATAATGTCGCCGTAGAATGGGATCTAGATCCAGCAAATCTTTGTGTAGTGTTAACGCTGTGTAACTGTTCGTGCTAGTACTTGTAAAGTTGGGTATTTATGTAGATACGCTGTGAATCAGAGAACATGGATATGCCTGAAAAATTAAATAGTATTATTGTGTTACTTAGTCTTGTGGTGTGAGCGGCTTAAGAAACAGTCAAGTACTAAAGTAGAATCATTATTGAAGGTTGGGACCACACATGAACTTTGGGAAAGAAGGTACAAAGCAAGCATCAAGTCAAACTCTGTCAGGGTAAGTAGCACCGTTAAGATGTCACTCCAGCTTTTGTAGATTTGGAGAATGTGTGGACTCTGAGTTGTTACACAAGTTTATTTTAGGATTCAATAAGTTTTAATATTTGATCAAGTAGTAAAGAACACATACTTTCAGCACAAAGAGACACACGAATACACGTGGGTATCTCCGGATGACAAAACTCTCAACCAGATCGATCACGTATTAGTAGACAGACAGAGACACACCAACATAATGGACGTTAGGTCATACAGAGAAGCAAAAGGTGACACCGACCATCAGTTAGTGATCATAAAAATGAGGAAAAAGTTATGCATCGCGAACAGAGAAAGCAAAGGAACAAAACAACTTAAATTCGAAGTTAAACGATTAGATAATCCAAGCGTAAAAGCAAACTACAAACTCAAAATCTCAAATAGGTTCGAAATCTTAGCCGACTCGAGTAGTAATAAAGATGAAATTAATAATGAAATGGATGTACGATGTGGGAGGCAATTCGTGATACAGTGAAGGAACGTGCAGGTGAGAAGAAACAGCAAAAAAACAAGCCTTGGTTTGAAGAGTAACTTAAACTTCATGACGAACGAAAACAAGCACGGCAGCGATGGCTAAGTAATAATAGTGAAGCAAATAATAACCACTACAGTAACGCGAAACGCAACGCCACATGCGGGTTCAGAAACAAAAAGCGAGAATATCTGACGCAGAAGATTCAGGAGATACAGGAAAACGGAAAGAAAAACAACATACGAGATCTATACCTTTTTAAGAAAAGGTTACCAGCCGAGATTAGGGATGATTAGAAATGAACGCGGAAATCTTCAGGCGGATCCGGTTAAAATTATCGATGTGTGGAACAGTTTTTTTCGATAAACTTCTTAATGTACACAACGGAGAACAAACGTAGGAATTTGAAATCTATACCGCAGAACCGTGGATACCCGAACCTAGCGAGATCGAGGTCGAAATGACGAGAAATAAATTTTAAAAATTCGAATCACCGGGAACAGACAATATTCCAAACGAATGAATTAAAGTGGGAGGAACGCCTCTAATCAAGGAGCTGCATAAGTAGATAAATGTTATATGGAGAAAGGAGCTTCCAAAGAAATGGAAAACCTCAATAATAGTTCCGGTTTATAAAAAAGGCAATAAATCGGACTGTAATAATTACACTGGAATCTCGTTACTCCCAACATGTTATAAAGTATTGAGTAATATGCTGCTAACTCGCCTAAGTGTATACGTAGATGAAATATTTGGAGATCACCAATGTGGATTTATAAGAAATAGATCCACGTTGGACCAGATTTTCGCTTTGAGACAAATCTTGGAAAAGAAATAGGAATACAACATGACTGTTCACCAGATATCAATTGATTTTAATAAAGCTTATGATTTTATTAAAAGGGAAAAGTTATACAGTATCTGGTGCGATTTGGAATTCCGACAAAAATGAATTAACTAGTGAGGATGTGTCTCAACGACCCCATAATCAGATTACGGATAGGCAATAATATGTCAGATAGTATGAAGATTCGCAGCGGATTGAAACAAGGTGATACCTTGTCACCACTACTGTTAAACTTTGCTTTAAAATATCCGATTTTAAAAATAAAAGAGGACAAAAAGAGACTAACGTTGAATGGCTTGAACAACTGTTCGCGTACGCGGATGATGTAGATTTAAGAGGGGAAGATATAGATGTACTACAAAGTAACACCGAGGTCTTGTAGAAGCCTGCGATGAGATAGGTCTACAGATAAACATAGAGAAAACAAAATATATAACAAGCCGAACCACACGGAATAACGAAAATAGATACATAACAATTATGAGAACACAGAGAAAGTAAACAAATTTAAATACTTAAGAGCATATGTAACAAGCAAAAACGAGAAAGCGGAAGAAATAAAAAGTCGTTTAGTATCGGGCAACGAATGTTTCTATTCTGTCCAGAAACCCCTAACCTTGCGATTAATATCAAGAAAGTTGAAATTGAAAATATACAAAACCGTTTTTCTGCCGGTAATACTTTACAGTTGCGAAAGTTGGAGTACGACTCTAGCAGATGAACATAAATTACGAGTGTTTGAAAATAAGGTCTTGAGAAAGATGTACGGTAAACTTTAATTTTGTTTGGACCATTCTAGTATTTTTTTTTTATTTTGGCTTGTCACGATTATCTGTCACGTTCTAGTTAAAATCCACAATCACAAACATCCAGCCTCTGCCGGGATTCGAACCCGGGACCTTCGAGTCGCTGGCCGTGCAAAATATACGGGTCGAGATGACAGGACAATGGAAGAGACTGTATAATGAAGGACTTCACGGACCATACGACTCACTCGATGTTGTAAGGATAATGAAATCGCGACGACTAAGATGGCAGGCCATGTAGCTCGGATGGGAGACAAACGAAGACTATATTCCATCTTGGTTGGAAAAGCCGGATGGAAAGAGACCGTTGGGAAGACCGAGACGACGTTGGGGGGGACAATATTAGAAGGGATCTTTGAGAAGTAGGTGTTTGTGTTGTTAACTGACTTGATCTTGCCCAGGATTGAATCCTAGGGCGAACGATTGTTACTGCAGCGATGAACTTTCGCGGTTCCGTAAACCATAGAGTAAGTTAAGTCGAGAAGGAAAAATGGTACTGACATTTGAAAATTTATTTTAGGATTACAGGAATCAGAACCCTGCTAACAACAGAAATAGTTATTCTAACTTCTATTTTGGATAAATGGAATCAATCACTCAAGTAATATGACTGCACCTAAACGGAACCAAACTGAATCTAGTGCTCAGAGAACATGTAGTAGACGTGGTTTAGTGTATAAATATTTAAATAGGAGTCAAGCATATAACATTAGCTATACCTAAAACCCAATCACTGGTTTCGCTGTTGTTAAACCAAAAATTGATCAGTTACAGAATAAGAGGCACGCTGTCGATACATGGAAACCAACAGTTGGAAAGGATAATGGTGGACCTAACACAAGTGTTTTGGGAGAAACTAAACTATGTCAGATCAGAACATATTGGTACTGTAAAAACAACTATCAAGGTCTGTGAATGAGGCGACAGTGAATTGTGGAGTAAAAAGCGGAGAAACAGTGTTGCTTAAAAATGGAAGCTAAATAGCATCCTCGGAGTTTGAAATGAAGGTGGCCTATAAACAAAATACTAGTAGTCAATCAATCTCAGTAGATACCGTTGATTCATCAGTACAAACAATACCACCGATTAGACAGGACACCATCGCCCAGGCTATACCGGATGAAAAGTTACACATAAAGGCGGAGATGGTAGTGTTAGTAAAATCCGCGCATTCAGCTGCTAATAATCCAGATTCAGATAAAGGCAGCAGTGGAGGAAGTAACAGGTACAATTAATAAGCAGAGTATTGGCAGTCAAACATTATGGCCATATAATGCAACTGCAAGTATGCAAACAATATCTCGGTTACAAAAGAGATTACGGTTCGAACGTAAAATTTCATAACTCGTGTGATGAGGTCATCACAACAAATGATTGACGATATGCAGTTTATGCCAGAACAAGACGAGAAAATAGAAGAATATCGTCAGTAAGAAGTTTCGAAACGAAAAATTTAGTGCAAAGAATAACAGAAAAGATAGATGCAGGGCAGAAGTATGCATGATTCATAGAATGTATGATAAACACTAAGATTCTTTGATGGATTAGCCGCAGTTCAAGCGAAAGAAAGATTTATGCAGGAGATGATGACGTATCAATTTGAACAAATGCTGTCACGAATGAAAGAAAACAATACTATTTATTGTGGGTAGAAGAGTGCTTTTACATTGAGAGTTATATTTTAGCTATGTCCATAAAAATGCGCTATTCCTTGTTTGTTAACAAATAGGTTTGACTTTTCTTACACAAGTGATAATATATTTAACAAGTCTTTAAGTGTTTGTATGATGTTTAGAAAGTGAGTGTATGCCATTTCAGTGGGGGGATTGTTGGGAAGGATTCTGTTACAATGTTCACTGGGAACCTATTCTAATTACGTTAGTGTTGTTACGCTTAGAGGGCTTAATTTTGTTTGAAGGCGTAGAAAACTGATATCCGAGCATGTAAGTCAATGCCCGACTCGGATATAGCATAATGCTTTGAAAAATATTCACTTTCGTTTACTATGGATCTTTGCAAATGGATTTACAAAATACGGAATATAGGAGTTATGATGAAGGTACAATATGTGTTATCAGATTTGCTTGTAATTGTGTGAGCTCACTTTGATGGAAGGAGGTAGAAAACTTACGAGTAGAAATATTTTGCATACTTTAACTAAATATGGTATTTACCAGAAATATTTTAAATGTATAGACGATTGTTGAATACATGTGAGTTTTGTCTACATCAGGAATAAGTTCGTATTTATCTGCGTTATCTGTGAAACGTCTATTAGTTAGTCTGATGATGTAGGTTTGGAATAATCGTGCATTAGTGATGGGAACTCTTTGGAAGTTTTAGTAATTGAATCTCGTTACCATGGAAACGGTAAAAATGTGAACGTTCTGGTGCGGCTAAAACATGGAGGATTGTCCACCAGAATACAGAGTTTGGATGTAATAAGCCCAACCGTTCTTGCGTTAATTCGTGAAAATCCATTTTTCTTTGTACCGTTACCATGGAAACCATTCAATTTTTCGTTATTACTTTATAAATCTTTTTGACTACAACCACTATCACAGTAGAAAATTGGTGATCATCGGTTCAGAAACTTCGGAGGAATTTAATTACAGAAAAGTACAACGTGAACGTATAAGAACTGAGCGAGCGAAGCTCAATTAACCTACAATAATTCAATGTGCACACAGCCTCCTTAGAAATATTCATCCGCACATGAAAAAATATATTAATAACGAATCAATACTAGCGAACAGTGCTTATTTTGTATTAATGTATAAGTTAAGCAAGAAAGTTCTGTAGCTTTTTCACCCACCACCTTCGAACATCGATATGTCACCTAAGACGTACCTGGAAGATCAAAAATAGTCACCATCAGCATCGACGACCTTCTGCCAACGTTCTGGAAGGCCATGGATTCCATCGCGGTAGAACTTGGTGGGCCGTGAAGCGAAGAAGGTATCAAGTGCATTTTGCACCTCTACTAGGGATTTGAACTGGCGTCCTCTAAGGTAATTGTCCAAGGAATGGAACAGGTGAAAATCGGACGATGCAATGTCCGGGGAGTATGGCGGATGCAATAGTGTTTCCCATCCAAGGCGTAGAATGGTGTCCCGGGTCATCCTAGCCACGTGGGGCTTAGCGTTGTCCTGTAATATGAGGACCCCTTTGCGATTCAGAAGTGCTGGCTCCAGAGTTTTGAGTTTTTCTTGAACACGGCTCAACTGCTGACATTACACAGTTGCATTGATGCTCTGACCAGCTGGTAGCAGTTCCCGATGCACGATGTCACGAGCAGTCTACCAAACACAGGAGGACCTTCTTCAGGTGCAGTGCTGATTTCGGCTGTTTTGGAACCGGCCTTCCTCAGACGAGACAGCAAAGAAACACAGGTGTCTGCTCGCGTTGCCTTCTGGCCCGGAGTCAAATCATGTGGGATCCATCGACCCAACTTGTAGTGCTTCCCAAGTTGATGGAGGTGCTGCCGAATGATTTCTCCACTCACACTGAATTGTAGTCCCAGTTCCTCACATGTCTGGCCACTCTACGCCTCAATTGCTACCTGAAGATCTTCATTTGGTACCTGTGTTGGTCTTCCTGCACGTGGTGCGTCTTCGAGTGTTTCGTCACCGTCCTTAAACTTGGTAAACCACCGCTGCACTGTCCACGTAGTCACGACACCCTCACCAAAGACTTGGCATATCTTCCGCTCAGCTGCAGCTGCATTTGACCCCAGTTTAAACTCGTACAGCATACACGCCCTTATGACGCTCTGTGGAGGTCCAATGTTCACTCTGTCCTTCCGCACGTTCACGGTGTAACTGAACTGCCACAACCACGTAGTATGTTGGCTATACCCACACCAACAACTGACCTTCGCCTGATCTTCATTCGCATTCAACTCACGGTGTGAGGGCCAATTGAACACAGATCTCCACAAAAAGCGACAAAACTTTCTTGGTTCCCTTTATAATAGTGTAATTGAAATTTCTATGCTATTAAAGTAGGATGGGTTATTAAAATAATATATGTGAGATAAATGATATTATTACATCTTTTCTCCCTCGAATATCCGCTGCATGGAACACCGAAATGGTGTCCAGTGTCTACCAGAGGTCCTCCGGAAAGTTTTGTATTTTTATTCATTGAACACAAGGCACTCAAACTCAACAAAATGTAGGTCCCGAACCGGGACGGATATTCGAGTGGAATTCGGAAGACTTGTTCGCAAATATTGTGTAATTCGAAGTGTACAAACACTGGTATTTGTTGACATTATTTGTTGAGTGTGTGCGGTTAGACTTTGTGCTCACGTAACAGTGGCGTCACAATGCTGTCACATCGCTAGCAGTTTAGAAGCCCACAGCTGCAATTTTCTGCAGCATCACCACAGCTTGAGAAGTTGGCGCCACTACCGTGCAACAGCAACAGGTCAGGATGTAGGTCCGGCTCATCATTTTATATTCTTTCTATTTCTTTGTCATTATCATTTGTTACAAAGAGCGAGACGCAACGCCTACGTCAACGCGCCGCGTAAGGAATGAATTACTCGCACACAGACATTTTGAACGAGTTTGATGGGAATCAAAAGGCTGTTGAAGACATCAGGGCACGACTGGAGCATATCAATAATGCGTAGTTGAAACTTCAGGAAATATATGATGCAATCAGAAGAAACGAACAAAGGAATCCAGTATCAGATGACAAAACAGCAGAGGTAAGAGATCTATATTCCTCGGTAAAGGCACAAATGCAAACACTGCTGACGAGACACGAACACAAGAATTGCACTCCAGAACACAGCAATACATGTAGCATGTCACACACCGCGCACATGCAAATAAAGTTGCCAGCAATTCAACTCCCTATTTTCGAGGGCAATTATAAACAGTGGCATGCTTATGAGGATACATTCAAATTCCTCATACATGATAATGGGAACATTGTCACTATTCATAAATTTCAATACTTGATAGCATCATTAAGAGAAGAAGCATTCAAGTTTATCAAAAGAATACCAATAACAGAACTCAGTGGCATGGCAATTACTGATGGACAGGTATTCAAACAAGATTAATTGCGTCATCATATATGCATAGGGTAGCCAGGTGTCCCGTATTTCAAAGTGAGAAATGCTGATCCATTTGAACAGCATACAGGACGCCTTTTTTCCCCGTATTTATAAACATTTCGCTTCTGCCGTGATTACAACTATATATTTACCGATTATGAAGTTCACTCGATTCTGTGAAATTTAAGTTCCCTGCTTTACATTTTATGACTTCAGTGAAGCTAATATTTTTAAGAAATTAAGGGCTTTATATTTGAAAGATAATACCTAATTTTCTTGTTTTGAAGAAACAATGTATGTTTTTAAATTCTCTGCAATTTGTTCAACTTTTAATTTTGATGATTCTTAATTTCTTCTCATAAGAATGAATTACGTGATGCTGGTTGTAGTACTCAAACCTACTATGTGAACTCAAAAAAGACGATTTTTAAAAGTTCCAAACATACTAATGTTAATAACTTATATTCTGAGCATTTCTGGTTCAAACACAGAGAGTTTATAAATTCTTAAAAACAAATAGAGAGGTGACAGAAATCTTCAGCAAATCTGATAAAATCAGAAGTTCAGTTTAACTTAACTTTGATCATACTTATGACTTGATTATGGAAGATTCAGCACTGCAAATGATAAAAGTGAAGTAAAATATTACGGGTATGTAAAAAACAAAACAGAAGTAAAACAGTGTATGCAAACTTAAATAATCAAAATTAAGCAAAAGATTTCTGAATCTTTCTGAATATCGTGACCTGTCCTGTTCCGTATTGACATTGAAACCGAATTTTCTATAATCCTATATATATATATTAACGAAATAATGTACTACACATTCGAGGCACAGATCAGATCAGGGTATTTGTAAACAACTTACAAATCAAGCAACTTAAATGCCTTACAAGCTATGGAGACAGGTGGTCAGTTGTTAAGACATTAATCTGATACAGCATTTTGTGGATCCAATGGACAGCAGCACAAGAATGGCATGAGAATCAGAAAACACAAAATCAACAATTTCCACCTTATTTTTTGCTTGCATTAAAAAAAAATGTTAGATGTTAAAAACTATCAAATCCGACAATGTGAAAAAAAAAAAGCACGTTAACCACATCAATATCAAACGAAGCCCAGCAAGGGTACTGCTACGAAATCTTATATACCCACAGTTTCACGAGCATGCCAGTTCTGTCATGGTGCACATGATAAACAAGGTAAATGATAAACAAAGATCCGAGTACATCCGTAAAAATACACGCTGCGTAAACTGTTACGGGAAAAATCTTCCTCAAGTGAATGTAAATCAAGCTCCTGTGAGAAATGTGGAAAGACACAATAATTAATTTCACTTCTGCTACTATCAAAAGCCTTGGTCAAGGTGCGGGACTGCTTGGGACAATGTCTTCTGGACAGCGCGTCACAGAGCCACTTCGTAACGGAAGCTTTGGCAATGCGTTCGCAGCTCAGAAAGCAACGGCGGCATACCCCCACTCAAGGAGTAAATGATGCGTCATCGGAAGCAAGATTCTGAGTAGAAATTTCGTTATGCTCAATGGTAACGCCATATGAAACCAGTGTCAGTTGTTCAGTGTTACTTCGTCGTATCACAGGCGGCTTACCATCCGAACGTGTTAATAGCAAGACTTGGAATATTCCAAAAAATAAAGCATTGGCGGATCCAACATTCAACGTTCCTGGAAGGATCGTTTCGCTATTGGGAGTGGAGTTATTTTTCAACATTCTTACGCCCGACCAGAAGGCATGCCAGATTGGAAATCCCATACTGCAGCACACGGACAAACCAGAATAGTCCAATATTGAGTAACCCAGTGACGTCATGCTTCATGCGAACGGAAGCTGATTTACACAATCAATTGCGCTGGTTCTGGAAACGCAGAAATTTCCGCCACTCCCAGGACGGCTGAAGAAACAGCATGTGAACAGCACTTTGTGGAGAACTTTTCATGAGATGAGTCCGAAAAATACGCGAAAACCCGTCCTATATGGACTACTACTTTAGAACCACTGGCTCTAGTTGCGAGAGTTATCATCTCTTTCAGGCACATCTTATTACATTATAAATGCTAGATGTAGCAAAATGAGCGCTCACCTCTGATGCTTGGCGTCGTCGGTTCGATCCCAGCTATGCCATGTGGGCTTTGTAGTGGACAAACTCTGTGTGGGTGGGTTTTCTCGTGGTTCTGCCGTTTCCTCCCAATTTCTTCATTACACCAATTATCACATCACCATCCATACGACCTGGGCCAAAGTTATCTAAAGTCTTAAATTAAAAAATGTAGCAAAATGAAATTTTTAAACATGTTCGGCAAAGCAAAAATCCATACTTAATATTACCTCACTTTTCCAGATTTTAAAAAGTATTTCACGAAATCTCTGGATGTTTTTCAGGTTGAGCAGTTAATGATTTACAAATTACACATTTTCGACGTTTCGAAACCATGCTTTATACAAAATTAGAACAATATGAGTAAAATCTGTACATATCTCAGAACTGTAATAAAATATGTATCTGTTTTTTGTTTAATCTGGATATTCATAATTGCGCCATGCTCTTCTATGAACAGAAATTCACCACCAGTACCTTGTTCTAGGAACAAAACATACAGTAAATAAACCCATTCAGGCCCATACTGGCCTATCGGGCAAATGTCTGTGCGCCCCCACCAAAAGGATAAAAAAGAAAAGAAAAAAGAAAAAAAAATGTGAAAGCACAGGTGGAAAGATACCTCGTACGCCCCCACCGGTCGCAGAATCAGCTTAAAAGAGGGTGGCGGAACCAGGCATTGGGTGGGATCAGACCCAAAGCAGCCGCCTCCCTAAACTTTTTCTACGCCTCTATTAGGGGCTGGATGCAGTTAATTGTTGCACAAAACTCAAATATGCTTCCAAAATATCAAGTGTTGTTTCGCCGTGGTTATATGGAGAACTCTAGAAACACCCCGATAATGCCGCAGGTTCAGTACTTTCCGTTGGTCACGACATCAGCACCATTGGTCGGTCTATCTTATTTAAAGGTCTTTGGTGTATATCCTTGGCTTCGAGTGAGAAAACTGGACTCAGAAGAAGAGGATAGAAGTGTGTTGTGTGGGCGGACTCTGAACAGTGTGGTTGATAGTGCAATAAGTAGCGCCTAGAGACAAGGTATTAATTTTTCCGATTTTTTAAAAGCCTTTATCTTATAAAAAACTGTTCGACTTAAGTGTACGTTATTTCTTGTGTCTATGAAATAAGATGCTTTCGCAAGAATTTTGAAAGAATGTGAGGGGCGGCTAAGGCCTCCATGGCGTCGTTAGGCCTAACTATCATATGTATATATCATATATGGCCTCTTCGAGAGATTGCTTTACGCCGATTTTGGGTCATAATTTACGTTTTAAGCGTATGTTTATTTTATCTGAATTTTCCAAGTACTTAAAAGAGGTTTCGGTCATATGTATATTGTTCCTGACGTAAGTCTACATGGATTAACATAAAGCAGGTAGGTGATGCGCAATTCGCATGTCGTTTGTTTGTTTTGAGCTGCTAGTGCCCAGCTCCCTGCTGTTAAAGTGTAATTTATCGATTTGGGATTATATTCAACGCTCTCGCATGAATTTCTTCCATTGTTTTGGTTGTAAAATAAATTTTCTAAAATTCGATACTTCTGGAAATTATTGTACAAGGGTACATCATGCCCCGCAGCCATTAGGATAGGAGGTTGGTAAAATGGTAGTATTCTTGTGAAAATTAATTATTAAATAATATTTCCAATTATAAATAAATATATTTGGAAAATTTGTCAATTCTATCACTGTTTCCAGATGCAAACACAGTGAGCAGAGCAGTGCACAGTGTTCATCTTCTCTGGATATTCTTGTTATTGTTTTAGGTATTTACCTACACAGTATGCGAATTTTATGCCAATAATATTAATTTAAAAATATAAATTCTTACGAAAAGGCAATAAGAAAATTTATAAATTTCACGAAATATTTTTTTCTTCAATACTAGTTACAATCTGCGATTTGTGAAGGTAAGTCTATGTCCTGGAGGAGAGAAACCATATGCTTGTCGTAAATTTAAGAAAGAAAAAAAAAAAAAAAAAAAGATTTGACCACAGGGGGTCAAAGTGCCCGCGCTACAAAAATTCCTTTTTTTTTTTCATAAAACTACCATAATAATGTACATTCTAATAAAACTAAATTTAAGTTTAGACTAACAGAAGAAAATACAACAAAAAATCAAACAAGTTGAAAAATGTATTTATTCACAGCAAAGAGAAAACGAAACCGCGGACAAATTTGACCCCTCCCCCCGGTCTTCTAAGGGTTAAGGGAAATATACCTTCCCCGTATACCCACCGCTAATCTTCGGCCGCACCCCCCTACCCTCAAAAATAAAGATATAGCCTATACATTTTGTATTTTTTTATTATATTTTAAACAAAATCTACTGAAAGGCTGTCGATGAAATGAACTAGAGGAGAGCTCAAAGACATGCAGCAAAATATCATCATATTTCTCAACGAAAAATCAGGTCCTGTTTTACCATCATCAAACGAAGGTGTAACGGGTGCAACTGATCGGGTTGAATTAATATCAACAGCTGAGACTGTAATTGGTGATAACTCAGCTGCTTCTACTAGTGCTGCACTTGGTAACGTCAAAGAAAATACCGAGGGGACAAGCGATGTGGCTACGGAATTACTCCATCAGTTGGCGTACCTATAAGATCAGCTGTGTCTGGAGCACTTGAAAGTGTGCAAGAAAAATCAGTAAGTGAAGTGACAAATGAACGTGTGTTTTGGTTTAATGATAACTGGACAGTAGACACATTTATGAAAAATCATCAAATTCAGCCAAAGCAGAAATGAGAAGTGAAAGGAGCATTAAGCCAGAGCTAATTTTCTACAGAAAGACAGAAGATGGGAAAGAAGAAATTCAAAGGAATTGGGTGACCTACAATGAAGTATCACACAGGTACGTGCAAGCTTAGAACGTCTTTGTAGGCTTAATTTTAAAAAGTAAGTTTTAAAATTAAATTCTGTCTTTTTCAAAAAGAAAATCAGATAAAAAGAAATATACTGAAGTGGTATTTGGAACGTTGTAGGTGAACTTCTCAAGTTTTTGCTGGTAGAATTTCATGCTGATTACTGAGCAATTCAATTCAATAAACCGAGACATTTTTTGAGCGAATTTAATGAATTCAAATGTGAAGTCAAAAAATATTAATGAGTCATCAACAATCATTAGCAATTTTAACTGTGGACCAAATGTAGTTCCGTGAACCTAACTAAATTTGAGACTAACTAACTAACCTTGAACTAATTAACTTACTTACATCCTTTTATATTTCCATTACACAATAAATTTAATAGATCCCTTCAAAGGTTTCAAGTTTTCTTTAGTTTACTCTGTAAAGTAGGTGTATATCTTAGACTACAGCAGCTTGTTACAATCATACCCATGTAATGTTACATCCTTCCCCACATACGGGGATGATTGTAACACTCCAGATGCTTGAATTTTCTGTTTTATAGCTTACTAACAACTGCAGTTCAACTGCTCAACCTGTACCTATGTACACCTAATAAATTATAGAACGGAAACAAATCCATTGATTATTTTATAGTGGTGAGGTCGAAAAACAGAAAAAAATGTTACAACGATACCCACTCTCTCCTAGTTTATGCAGTTCATTATTGTGCAATCTTCTCCACTCACCTGTAATGGTGAAAAAGTTAACAAAAAACTAATCATTTTAGAGTTCCCTTTATTTAGTCTCTGTAGGCGTCACTGACATCTGACATGAAAACAAATACTAATGCGAGATTTGTTATACGTTGTAATTATAATTAGTTTAGTTTGCATCTTTTTTATTTCAGTTTGTACTGCAGTGTGCGCCTTGTGTTTGCTTCCAGAAAAACTACTTTTTCTTCAAAGAATGGCTGTAATTCATGGAGGCACATCTATGAGAGGGTCCAATAACATGAATCGTCTCAAATGTACAAGTCTTCTTCATCTGCATATCTAGCGAAATATTCTGGTAAAGACGTTTCAGCTCTTTTATCTGGTCCTCAACAAGATATAAGAAATAGAGAAGTTGCTATTCGTAGACATGCTGTTGTATATGCTGTAAACTAAATAAAATTAATTGGCACGCAGGGTTTAGCGTTTCGTGGTGATAAACATGAAGCAGAATATGATATCAGCGATGAGACTGTGAATCACGGAAACTTTATCGAGATTATTATACTGTTGAGTAACACAGACCCAATATTAAGGCAGTATCTTGATACAATTATAAAAGAGAGTCGAAAAAGACGTAAAAAGCAACAAACAACTGGAATCAAAGGCCGTGGGTCTTTGTTGACTCTCTTAAGTTCAACAACAATCAGCAAGATTATGACGTTTTTCAACACGGTCATAAAAGAAGACATAAGTGAAGGCGTTGTTAGAACAGCTGGTCCTTATGCAATCATGATGGACACATCGCAAGACATCACGACCACTGACCAGTGTGTTGTCGCTGTAAGATACATATCCAAAGAAGGGGATATCACTGAAAGAATCATTGGAATGATCAAAGTATCTTCTGGAATGTGAGAAGATATGTACCATGAACTGAAAAACGTGCTTTCCGGAAATGGCATTGACATTTCTCTATGCATTGGTGACTTCACGGATGGGGCAAGTAACCTGCAAGGACGGTACATGGGTGTTGTAGCTTTCTTGAAAAAAATATGAATCATATTCATGTATGATGCAGTTCTCATGTGCTAAATCTGTATGTCTGTGATGTTACTTCTTCAGCTGAACCAGCAGTTACTTTATTTGGGACGCTGAAGTTATGTTCTTCTTTTTTTCCGTGAGTCATATAAAAGAGCCGATGAATGGGAAGATGCTTTGGAGAATCGGTTCGGAAGCACGAAATTAATACGCCCTACTGCAATCGGCGATACAAGGTTTCTCAGTAAAGCAGCAGCCCTAACAAAAATCTTTGGAAACTTCACTGAATGGACTAATGAAGTAGGTGTTAATGCTCGAAAACAATCTGCAGAAAAATGTATCTTCGTAGAACTTATCATGGTTCTTGATACCATTAGCCACTCATCGCGCTTCAACGCCGTTACTAGATTTGATGCTGCGAATATTTTGCAGTATTTCGTCAGTTACGAGAATGTTGTTACAGCGTTTATTTATCTGCGGGTGTTTTCGATTATGTCAAACGAGTCAATTTTATTACAAAATCAGAATTTGCATTATATTAAAGTCTGGAATATGATTAACTCTGTCACACAGGAACTGAAAGAGGCTGGAAGAGATTTCACAGCGGTTCTTAGTGCATCAGCTGTTAACAAGCGGTTAGAGGGGCTTAATTCCAGTGTCGAAGTAAACAGTGAGTTTACAGAGAAACGAATTTCAATGGCGAAAAGGCAAGAGACGAATCAACACAACTTGGAACTGCGGCCGATCGCTTCAGAATAAACATGTTCAACACAATCATGGATACTGCCAGTACGAATATTGAGACTAGTTTCGCAGCACACAATGAACTTTATGCTGACTTGTCCTGTTTAGATCCAGCCAATTTTGAAGACTTTTCCAAGGGACTGCCAGATGGAGTACTGTATAAAGTCACTGAACTTTGCCAAACGGATGTCGCTACAGTAAGAGAGCAACTCTTCAGGTTTTCGAAACAGTGGGAACATTTAAGTACAAGTCTGTTGGACGATGTAACTTACGCATATAAAGGCAATCAAGCACTTCAAGAAGATGATGACTATGATGAGATTGATGATCTCTTTGAGGTGGATTCTGGGATACCAGATTCAGAACAAGAGAAAGTTCAAAGAGATCAAACATATGACAAGAAGTAATTCTGTACCAAATGTGTTTATTGTGCTTTTCTTGTCCTCTTAAACTACAGGTTGTTTGATGCACAATTTGACACTTTGTTCAGAGTGTACAAATTCATTTTAATGATTCCTGTTGCACAGGTTTGTTGCGAAAGGGAGTTTTCGAAACTAAGGATAATAAAGAACCGTTTGAGGAGTTCAGAGTCAGGTATATTTGGATACGCTGTTACTAATGAGTTTCGAGAGAGAGCTCACCAGTAAAATCGAACCAGAAAAAGTGATAGACTATTTGTGTTCTACAAGTAAAGAAATTACTAGATATCTTATTCCGTGACTATTTCCTCTGTTAAGAAGGAATATATTTAGAAGCCTGCTGCCTTCTGCTTGTCATTTTGTATTCTACCAGGTAATTGCAAATGTAGAAATATATCAGTTTTGTAATTTATTTTAGTTATAATCTAATATGTAATAAAGCGTATAAAAATATGTTCCGTATAAGTTTGTATCAGTTCTCTATCAAATGTTTATTGCGTGTTTGTTATGTGATAATGTAGAAACAATCATTTCTGAGGTTTTTGCCATACTCTACTCTTTAAGTATGAAAATATCCACAAGTTTTTCTGAATCCATGCACTGTTTGCTAAAAGTTTGTAATGTATGTAATGTGTAATTTTTTGAAATGTCTAATAAACATTTTTGAAAAATGATTATTTTTTTAAAGAATAGTAAAAGTAAAGGATCGTTAAAGTTAGCTGAAATTAGACAATGCTCTCAAAACATTTGTTATTGGCGAAAATTATGCCTTTTTAAATATCTTTCTGGTGGTACGCAACTTCAATGCAATTTGCCCAATTACAATTTTGAAGCTAGTACGGGCCTGAACCCATTACATGAAGTGAGATTGCGAGGGAAAATCTTACTTTTTTCCTCGCCGTTAAATATTTCAAATATGTCACCACTACCTCCACAAGATAAGTAAAGCTCGTCATCTTGTAATCAAGAGGCCCCAGGCTAAATAACCGGTGGGGGGGGACAAGTGATTTCGAATCCACTTTAAAATGTAACCCCACCCTTAAGATATTAATATCTCCATGTGGTGGAAATGGCAAACACTATTGATTCACCATGCCCATGGACTTTCGGGTCACAAACCTGACTCTTACCATCATCATCAATGTGTTTCAAGTCCTTGCTTTGCTTAGAGTTGAAAAGAAAACTACAATAATATATACGGTTCTGTCACACACATAGTGAGATTTGCGATCCCATGGTGTCAGGCATTGCACATTGTATTACTACACGAATTTTACAAAGATCACTTTTACATCGGACCTTCATCCTGACAGTCAAGATTCTCTTCGTCTCTGCTGTCATTCAACGCACTGTTGTCACTGTCTTTAGTAGTTGCAGTTGCATCCATTCCTTCTTCCTCTTCCTCTTCTTCCTCAACCTCCATTTCGAATAACCTCACCCTCCTCCTACTCTCTGACAGAACAACAGCTACTTTTCGACTACCACTAACAGCAAAACAAGATGCAACCATGTTCTCAATAGTACGAAATATGCTCGGGTCCAAGAATGCAGTAGCATCTTCGTGAGGAACTGATAACATCGGATGAGAACCGAACGTACAATTGTCCAGTAATACTGTATGCTTCATAGCCGTTTTTGTTGGAAACTGCACAAATATAGGAGACTTATTCTCTCGTTTTTGTTGAAGGAGTACAGATAGAACATCAGGTGAGTAAAACTGAATGTCTAGAACGAGTAATTTACTCTGCTGATCTTCATAACCAGGTTCACGAAAACCAAAATAACAACACTTAGGGTTGACAGAATCGTCCACCTGAGACTTCGCCGGAATTTCCAAGAAATAATATCCATCCGTTGGTTGCTGTGTGACAAACGCCATCAGTAACTTTTCATCGTTTGTAGCGTTCATGTGTGTTATCTTCATTTTGTTTTGCTGTGGAACATCAAGAAGCTTTAAAGTTCTATTTAATTTAAATAGCTTCCCAATGCATTGTTCTGGTTGTTTAAATATTTCATCAATTGCATTTTTTAAATGTTTGTGTTGTTGAACGAGCGACATTTTCTTGAAATGTGGGAAAATCGATGAATGTTCCGCAAGACATAAATTTTCGCTTAACAATTTAGACCACGGATTGTTTTCTGTATCAGAAGGAAGTGTTAACTCCTCATCAACTAAGTACTGTCCAAGTCTTTCAAGGTTAAAACGTGACTTACGTGGTTTGTCCGGAGTTTCTACTTTCTGTGAGCTCATACCATCAAAATTCTGAAGAAAATCTGCAATGAATGTCAGATCTTGTTGCGTGATCTTTGTTATTTCTGCCGGAACACGTTCTTCTGATAACCGTAGTATCACAACATACAGCCAACGAAAAAACGCTTTGTAATTTTTCATTGAATTATCAATTACTTGCTGCACTTCCGTCGCTTTGATCATAAAGGAACCAGCGGCTGACAAAGCATTACGAATTGTTGCTTCATCAATTCCAAGAATACTAAATTTATCCTCTCGTCTTGCCATTCCCTTTAGTTCTGCTAAGTGATAAACTAGACTTTGCCCAACACTGTGAAGATGTTTCAAAACTAACTTCTGTATATTCGAATAACTTAGCTCTATTGAGTGACCTAATTTTTTCAAACCTTTCTCAGTCAAATCGTGCAACAGAAACATACTCAGTTCATCAGACGGTACACCAAACATAAGTAAATCAAGAAAATCTGCCGAAACCGAACCTTCAGGAACTCTCTCTGCATATGATGCCAATTTTGAGTCCATTTCCAAAAGAATATTCTCCCAGGCTTCTGTTATAGAGCGCATTGTCTGTCCCAAGTAGCTCATTAAACTAACAATATGTCCATGCTCCAAAGCAAGCATATGTAGTTCTTGTGAGCCAGATGCTAATATAGGAGTATCCAACAGCACCAACACTACTTCACTATTTTTCGCACTATTACTTTCCATTTCTTCAACCACACTTTCTTTCCTGTCAAACTCATTTCTGTTTTCTCTTTCTGGTAATGTATGACAGGCCACGAGTACAAAAAGAACATTAAAATCTTCAGATAGATCGGCGTCGAGTACGGAACACTTGTATCCCATATACTCTTCTAAGTCCACAACTCCACACGGAAATAGGCCAAATACAGTAAGATGTAACTTCCCAGTCTCAGTGCCAACGAGTAATATGTTTGAGTGAGCTTGATCTTTGATCTTCTTAGCATCTTCCAAGTTCTCTTCAATACACTTGTTGATCGATCCGTAGCTTCTAGCAAGCGAGGGCAATTTCGGTAAGAAGTCACCTGCATTATCCTGAAAAAAAAAGAAGTGCTTTATTAAAACACAATAATTTAAGTATTACCAGTGCTCAACTACATAAAACATGTAAGTCATTTTATAATTGTATATTATGCTTAAGTTCCGTATATATATATATATATATATATATATATATATACAAAATATCTTTTTATAAACTTTGTTAAGAATAATTGAGGTAGTAGCCGGAAAACAGGCCAATAAGCAAAAGCTACGTATCGAGAAAACAATGATTGAAGGATTGAATTTTATGTCATTGCCATCAAAGATGCCTTATGTTATTCAACTCGCTACCTTGTTACGTTACCGGGACAAACCCTACTCACTATCCTACTCTATCCACTAGATACACCGGATATAACCCCACAAGAAATATGCACGACTGGAATACACCTTCAATCTGCCACGGCTTCTGGGTGTGGGGATGGACCAACGCGGAGCTGAAATGCAATTAATTATTAGTGGAAGAATGAGAGAGAGAGAGTAAGATAGGGTTGAATGATTCCTACCTGCCTACTGAAGGCGAGCCAGAGTCAAGGAGTGGTAAAGGGCCCCTACCTGCCTACTGAAGATGAGCCAGAGCCAAGGAATGGTACAAGTACTCAAACATAGAGCTAGGAATGAAGCATCTACCTGCCTACTGAGGAGGAGCCAGGATACAGAATCTACCTGCCTACTGAAGACGAGCCAGGGCCGAGTTTTTGGTTTCTGAATAGTGTTTACCTGCCTACTGAAGATGAGCCGACACCAGGATTAAGGATGGTACACCCCTACCTGTCAAAAGACAAGCTATAGGTTCTTGGAGTAGTGTCTACCTACCTACTGAAGACGAGCCGACGCTAAGAAGTATTAGGTTTGTAGGGTAAGATGCAAAGCAAAGAGCTTATAAAGCAAATCTTTAAGAGAATGACCAATAAAGGTATTTAAAACAATTGAAAATACAACACAAGCTTAGGTAATAGAGGTTTATTGGTGGACAATGTCCAAGAAGCGTACACCAAGCAAGAGAGCTTGATGTGGTTCGGCCCGTAGGCCGAGAGAATCTGATTTAGATTGCTTTGCCGTCGTCTTATATAGTCTTGAGTATGTCACATGGAACACCTAGCTTCGGAAGCTTTCGATCCGTGACGTCATATTCCCGAAGTTACAACTTCGCATCAAGCTCTCTTTTATTTGACATATACACATACTTTTGCATACAGAATTTCGACACGCCATTTTGTGCTTCATGTCTTCCAATTTGTGCTCAAACAGATCTATATACAATGAATACAAATAAGCCATTTAGTGCTTACAAAAGTGCTCAAATATGAAAACTGTTAATTTAATCTATCTTTTATCTGCTTTTAATCTGATTGTTGAGATAACAGTTTATAAATTATTTTATACAACTTATAGCCTTAAAGGCGACATGGTGGCGAAAATATGAACTTAATTTATTTATTTAATTCAAAAGTAACGTCCCGTTACATTCTGCCCTCTGGTTACACGATATTGAAACAAAACTTTGTATGTAAGTAGATTTCCATACGGTGCATCGAATTCAACATTCTCCCGAAAAATGGTCCATAGTTAATTTTCTGGCTACCACCTCAATATAGACTTGTCATTCATATGGTAAAGATATTTGAATGAAAGGCAAAAAACACCATCTCTTTTTTTATTCATATTCCTGGTAGAGCTGTAAATATTCTTCTCGATATTTTGTCACGGTAGGGAAAAAAAGGACTACGAAGATAGAACCGGAAATAAGTTAGAAAAAATAAAGTAGTTAGATCTGACGATTTTATCTCTATCTAGATAACATAACATCTATTTATGTTAACTATTAATAACAAATATATTTGAACTTATAAATAAAATATAGTGGGTATATTCATTGTCTTTCGCAAATGAAATGTGCGTGCAAAATACAATGTGTTACCTCTTTACGTGAACTTAGACTCGCTGGGATCGACGTTACGTAATAAGTAAATACAAATCCCTAGAGCGTCATATTAATTTAGACTTTGGTATTGCCAACATGGAAAATACGGATTAAATTACTTTTATTTCTTTTCCTTGGCTTTTGTACATATATAATTAATATGTACTCATCTACGTAGAAATACAATGATCAATGAATCTTTTCAACTATGATTCAATGTGCTTTTGTCCAAAGTAAAAAAAAAAAAAAGTTTCCGAGTGCATAAACGGTAACTTTCATGAACAGTTCTTTTAAGTGATTATTTAAATATTTTGCACAATATGTGTTAATGCTTGATGTGTCCTGTATCTGCTATATGTTTAGAAATACGGGACACAGGCTGAGATTCAGGATCAAGAATATTCTTCAATACATGTTTTTACGTAATGTTTTGTAGTCATTCCAATGGAAGTAACTGGGCACTGGGATTTTGCTTCGTATATTCCCGTTGGTAGGTAAAAATCACAGGATGCATCAAAACATAAATTTTACTTTAAAGGAAAAACAAAAAAGAAGAAAAAATTAAGTTTATGGTCCTCTGTCTCACAGGGGACACTTCATATCTCGGGGAGACCAAATATGATGATACTTTGTATGTCGATAGAAGACCCAGAAAGAAGTGCTTGTACAAAATTTTAGCTGCAAAACTGAACAGGGAAAGAGAAGGGAATCCGAGAAAAATAAAGTAGAGCGCAAGTGTACCATATAGCGGGATGGGAAAAATCTCATTGCAATAAAAATGAGGGAAGGAAGTGCACCCTAGTTGGTATTGATGAATACTACTAGGTAGGAAGAGCTATGCGTCACATTGGATATCCATCATGACCGCCATCTGGAAAGCGTCCATATTGAAACTCGTGTGAAAGTTTGAAATAGTAAGGGGGTCATGTGATATATCAATCTAGACTGAAATTTGACTGGAAATGCATTAATACAGTTAGTGTTGTGCTAACGTTAATCCGGTGAGAGATAACATGTAAATTTGGCATGGAAAGTGGTGCATTTCGGTCAAATTTCAGTCTAGATTGATATATCACATGACCCCCTTACTATTTCAAACCTTCACACAAGTTTCAATATGGCCGCTTTCAAGATGGCGGTCATGATGGATATCCTATGTGACGCATAGCTCTTCCTACCTAGAATTCATCAATACCTACTACGGTGCACTTCCTTCCCTCATTTTTATTGCAATGAGATTTTTCCCATCCCGCTATATGGTACACTTGCGCTCTACACTTTGTTTTTCTCGGGCTCCCTTCTCTTTCCCTGTTCAGTTTTGCAGCTAAAATTTTGTATATGCACTTCTTTTTGGGTCTTCTATCGACATACAAAGTATCATCATATTTGGTCTCCCCGAGATATGAAGTGTCCCTTGTCAGTAAACATAATATACGTAAGTTACCATTACGTCTAAAAAATTAATAGTAGGTATGTCGTACATTTACGCAACATCCAATCACCACTGGCATACAAAAGCCAATTCTTTATCATCATCATTATATTCAGTCGTTTTCTATCCACTGCTGGATGAAGGCCTCCCCCTTTTCTTTCCACATATCTCGGTCTGCTGCTATCCTCATCCACGTAGCTCCTGAAAAAAGCTTGATTTCATCTATGCATCTTGCATTTGGACGTCGTCTCGGTCGTTTCTTTTCCCTAGAAATCCAATGTAGTACATTTGTCGTCCATCTTTCAACTGCTTGTCTAGCTATGTGACCGGCCCATCTCCACTTCATTTTCTTCGCAGTCTTGATTACATCCTCTGCCTTTGTTTGTGCGTGAATCCATTAATTTGTCTTCCTGTTCCTCCTAGTTGTTCCTAGCATGCATCTCTCCATTGCTTTCTGTGTGACTCTGAGTCGTTTGCGCATTCAATGTCCAAGTTTTACAGCCGTACATCATCACAGATAATACACATTGATTATAAACTTTACGCTTCAGACACATTGGTAATTTGCTTTTGAAAATAAAGTGTAGTCTTCCAAACGAACTCCACGCAATTTTACATCTTCTATTTATTTCATCAGTCAACTTGGCATTCGATGTTTAGAGCTGACCTAGGGAAACGTACTCATCAACTATGCCTATTGTCTCTCCGCTAATCTTTATTTCCTTCTTTCCAGCATGTTCATTGTACACCCTCCATTCCGAAAGAAACCGAACTTTTGAAAACAAATAGTACCACTAGTGCCATCTGTTGTAATATTTTACCCGTAGATGGCGTAGTCCCTCATTGACAACTGGTATAAATGTCATGACATTTGGATGCACGGCAACAAAGTTATTGCGTTTCAACTGTCAGTGTGTTGTGTACATCGGTCGGAAAATGAGTTTCAAACAACGAGCTGCAATTGAGTTTTGTGTTAAACTGGGTAAACCTTTTACTGAAACGCACCAAATGCTACAAAATGCATATGGTGATGAGTGTCTATCCCGTACGCACGTTTACGAGTGGTTCAGGCGATTCAAATCGGGTAGAGAGACGCTGGATGATGACGAAAGATCAGGCCGTCCCAGAACCGGATTATCGGAAGAAAACATCGAAAAAGTGCGTGAATTCATCAAACATAACAAAAAAGCGTCGGTGAAAGTTATTGAAATGGAATTAGGCATTCCTCAAACAACCGCATACCACATTTTGACCGAAGTTTTGGGCCTTAAGAAGGTTAATTCGCGGTTTGTACCACACAAACTCACCGAAGACCAAAAAGTTGATCGAATTGCGCATTGCAAAGACATTGTTAAAAGTGCTCGGCAGGATCGAAACTTCTTGAAATCGATTGTAACTGGTGACGAGACGTGGTGTTTTGAATATGAGCCCGAAACAAAGCGGCAAAGTGCTGAATGGAGAGCGCCGGATGAAGGACCACCCAAAAAAAGTCGCTTGGTGAAGTCAAAAGTTTTTACTGATGCTGATTTGTTTTTACGATTCAAAAGGAATTATCCACAAAGAATTTGTTCAGCCCGGCCAGACAGTCACTGGAGAGTTTTACTTGGGCGTCATGAAGCGTTTGCTGGCAAGAATTCGTCGTATTCGGCCCGAATATCGAGAAATCGGCAGTTGGACTCTTTTGGACGATAATGCACCATCACATCGTTCGCGACTTGTAACTGAATTTTTGGTCAAAAATCACATTATTCGTTTGCATCATCCGCCCTATTCACCAGATCTCGCTCCGTGCGATTTCTATCTGTTCCCGAAACTGCATTTGGCGATGAAAGGAAAGTGGCACGCATCGATTGAAGCCATTGAGAAGGCGACGACCGCCGTCCTAAAGACCATTCCAATAAAGGACATGGAGAAGTCGTTTGACAACTTGTTGGAGCGTGCAAATATGTGTATCGATGCAGAAGGGGAATACATTGATTAATAAAAATGATTTGTTCCAAAATGTACATTGTTTTTTTTTTTTTGTTTTTTTAAAACGTTCGGTTTCTTTTGGAATGGAGGGTGTACATTACTTTTGTTTTACTTAAATTCATTTTAAGTCCTATTTTCAAACTCTCATTCCTCAGTTCTTCTATTTTGGTTTGTAGTTCTTCTGCACTTGAAGCAAATAGGACTATATCATCAGCGAATCGTAGGTGATGAAGATATTCGCCATTAATTTTTATTCCAACTTCATCCCAGTTTAAATTCTGGAACACTCTCTCCAGGACGCAGAAATCTGTTCTGGAGAAATTGAATCTCCTTGCCTTACTCCTTTTCCAACTTTAAATTTTTCACTTTCTTGATGTAGTCTAATGACTTTTGTAGCAGTCGAGTTGATGTTTCGCAGTAACGTGGTGTATGCACTTTCGATACATTGATGTACAAGTCATTTAAGTACTGCTGACAAGGAGACCAAATCGATAGCTTTTTCAAAATCTACGAATTCCAAACATAGTGGAAGTTCATATTCATT
>JAGDQP010027165.1:9755-25251 GCA_022664845.1 Lepisma saccharinum
CTTGAATTTGTAGGAGCAGCATTGAAATTTCGTGCAACGATAAAAATACATTAAACATACACGAACGTAGTGCTGTCATCTTTCCTTGGAGATCGCTGCTTTACATTAACCTTAAGGGATTTTAAATGTTTACCCTATACATCAGGGGTGTCCAAACTACGACCTACGGATCCGGCCCGCCGAATTATTTTGGCCCCGAAACATAACCAAAATAACAAGTACAACCTGCAAAAAAGGTTTTAAAGTATTAAAATTACTGTAGTAGTTTTGAGTTGATCCTTTTTAATGCGGCCCTAGCCCTCTTCTTGCTTAGAATTAGGCTTTAATCCGGCTCACTGGCAAAAAAAGGTTGGAGACCCCTGTTATACAGGGTGAACAGAAATTAGTGAACAATATTCTTGAAAAGAAAATTTATTATCAAACCAAGAAAAAAGTTCCTTTGGAGAAATGCAAAATTAAACCTAATTTCGGAGCTATTAGCGTCCGAAGTAAGCGAGGCATTGTCATAAATGACGTAATATCTCGACAAATGATGATGTAATCCGTGGGAGTTGAGCAAATCATAATCGAAGTTGTGCCCTGTACATTTAATACAGCAAAGTTTATGATCGAATGAGTGCCGGATAATCGGGTTTTACAACGTAAGAATTTCATTGTCAGGGAATTAATATAGTTTAATAGAGCTGCAGTCCTCAATCACGAATTTTGCTGAAATAGATATAGTGGGTACAATTTTGATTAGAATTTGCTAAACCGACATGGCTTACGTCATTATTTGTCGAGGTAAGACATTATTTGTGACGCCGCCGCACTCACTTCGGACGCTTGTAAACCCGAAACTACGCATGATCTTACCTTTCTTCAAAGTAACTTTGTTTTTCTTGGTTTGATGAGAACTTTTTCGTTTCTAGAATATTGTTCACTATTTTTTTTTTATCGCTCTGTATATACTGTAAAATTCATGTGTCTTTCTCAAGCCAGCTACAGATGTTTTCTTTCTAGTAACTTGCGACATTGTGCAAAATGTCTCAGTATGTACATATTTATGTTGTTTTAAATGTGTAGATGAAAATGCTCTTAATCCTGGTATCTGTCTAGAATATATTGTGGTTGTGAACGTGTGTGTGTGTGAAATTTGTCTGTGATTATGATACAAGTACATGTTATTGTTTGCATTCAAGTGATATTGATATGTGATCGTTTTGCTTACTGGATACACGAAATGTTCCAGATTCCAGCTTTACATGAAGTTCACATGAAGACCAACAGGTTTATGGATGGAGTTCATACGTTTCTCGACCATATCATGGAAAGATTCCAAGTTGATCCTGCCATTTTTCCCCCAAAGAGTCATCGGTTTACAGCAGTGTACACTAGGGATAAAGAGTACTTGTAAGTTTTATGAATTAGTTCTAAAGATTTTTTTTTCTTGTTAGTTACATCCAGGCTTCTATTTCTTTTTAAAAGTGTTTGTAGAGTTCTTTTACTGGCTTTGTCAATACATTTCAAGTATTTGAACTTTCTAATGAATTGTTGTGTTCTGTTTACATTTCTTCTGTATTTTAAGTAAGGAAGCTCTGTAGTTAACGTTTCGCTTTCAGTGCGAGCAGTCATGGGTTAGATACCCAGTGAGTGTTCTTAGTTTCGGTGTTGACCCAGCATCACAAGGTCAGTTACCGAGCGGCCGTAGCTATAAGTTGGTAGAGCGTTGGTAATCTGAAGGCTCTGTGAACGACCCCAGCGGCCGCCTATCGTGACTAAGGTTTTTCTAGGGTTTTTCCTCAGTCATACCAGGCAAGTGTCGGGATAGTACCTACTGACTAGGCCCTGACCGATTACTTTCTAACACCCGTTTCTCCACCTAGCAATATAAGTCAGTTTGTCCTACGGTCAGAATGATTAGAAATGGGGAAAACTAAATAAGCAAGAAGAAAAGCTATTGAGAGATCATAGCGTGAACTGTCCTTTACAGAAACCTACCCTTCAATATAGTCTCCATGAATTTGAACACATGTACGCCATCTTTGAACTCAGGCGTCAAAACCATTTTGAAAAAAAATCAGGAGGTTGCTTTTTGACCCATGATTTGACAGCTGTTTTAACGTCACCCAAATCGACAACCACGTAGGTGTTCGTTTAAAGGGCCAAACAGATAAAAGTCAGAAGGAGCCAAATCAGGGCTGTAGGGTGGGTGAGGCACAACTGACCAGCCCATTTTCGCAATCGCTTGATTTGTGAAAAATGACGTGTGTGGGCGTGCGTTATCGTGATGGAGCTTGATGGAATGAATGTCTTTCAGTGGTCTCTTCTTTCGTATTGCTTCCTTAAGTCTCCTAAGTGTGTTTACGAGATGCTCAATGCATCAGCAACAGTCTCAACTGTAATGCGCCTGTCTCCCAGAATCAATTCCTCAGCACGTTCTCGATTTGCATCTGTGATCGATGTTGTCGGCCGGCTGCTTCTTGGTTTATCTGCGATTTCTGTTTCTACGTTGCTAAACTTCTTCACTCAACGCCGCACATTGCTAATGTGCATTACCACATCCCCATAAACATTTTTTAAGCGATTATGGATTTCCTTAGGTGGACAACCTTCTTTCGCCGAGAATTCGATGACGATTCTTTCTTTTAGCTTCAGATCCTTGGTTCTAATTACTCAATCTGAACAAAAACCCGTACATTAGTAGAGTAAGGTTATGTCTATAATATCATGCATAGATAAGTCAGTAGCTGTAATAGAAAAAATATATATAATGAGGGAGGCATTACTTTTTGATCCCCCCCTCGTATTTAAACCTGACCGCATTCTGCTTTGACGTCATTTTTTTTTTCTCTTTTTAAATTCATTAAAACGCAATCGAGAACAAAACCTATCAATTGTTATTTGATAGTAAATAATCCGTTTGCACTTCCATGGTAGCATTTTGCTGTAATGTTAAATTTCCTTTTACAGGTTTGATGTGACAGCACCCGACTTTTTTACTCCTGCTATTCGTTCTAGAATTGTAGATTTCATCCTAGACAGAAAGAGGTTTCTAGAAGACTCCGGTGATGCGTTTGCTTTTGGCATTGAGAGACTTATTCAAGAGGAAGCGTACAGTGCTGCCTACCCATTACATGATGTACGTATGAACTTTTCACTTCGAATTCCCTTAGTTTTTTTTTTTTTTTTTTTTTTTAGGTGCTTATTTGTTGTTAGGCTTTAATTTCTGACATGAAAACTATCACATTAGGTTAACGTTTCAAATTCTTCTGAATTTATCTTCGGAACCTAACTTTAATGATGATAAGAAATACGGAAAGCAGATGGAAATAGTATGTACAGAAGAATAGAAGTTTGTAGGTGTCTGTAGAAATGTAGGAATTCGCACATATTTACACCGACGAACTTGTTTTCTTCTATATATATATATATTCTTTCCATCATATTTCTTATTGTCTTCAAACGTGTGGATCGGAAGAATTCGAAACATTAACCCAATGAGATTGTTTTCACTACAGTAGAATAGGTAGTTTAACGTTATTAATAACACGAAAAATATTTTCTGTTAATGAATAAAATTATTTTATCTATCCTTAGATATAGGATATACAGGGTGATAACATAATGCAGCAACAAAGCTTGAGGGACGATAGCACATAAAATATTTTGCCACGTTTCGAAGCTACAGGCTGCCGAAAGCGTGGGAAAATGAATTTTAGAGCTTCATATTTTCAACACCACCAACAGTAGAGCTTATGCGGTAGGCTGTCGTCAAACACTTCAAACATGCTTTTTCAGAAAGTGCATATTCCAAAATTGTGTAAGGGATTCTCCAATGGAAGTAAGGAATTCTCAGAAATTCTCTGAAGGAAAGGTGGACCAAAATGAGCATGAATGGGACCACTTCCCACGAGCATAGCGAAGATCTTCTAATCGAGACGTTTGCCATTTGTGTTTTCTCTCTCTCTCTCTCTCTCTCTGAAAACAAACGTTTTGTGTACTTGTTCTCAATGAGAGGGAATATCGTTACCTGCTTGAATAGCGATGATTACGTATGCCATCTTCTTGTACTGTATACATGTTTTGGATACAGCAAGTTAGAAGTCTTTAATGATTCCACGCCGCGTCAGTTCTACTGTTAGTGGTAATGGAAATATGAATAATTGAAGTCCATATTTCCACGCTTTCGGCACTCTGTAGCTTCAAAATGTTGTGGAATTTCCATTCTCGCGACTACGATAATACTTGTTTGTCCATATTATTTGATGTACTATTATCTCGGGAAGTTTGTTGGTGCATTATGTTACCACCATATATATATGAAAGTGGAGTATGCAATCGTAGGTAAGAAACGTCGGTCTCAGAAAACCTAGTTGTTGCCGGCATTGGGTTCTCTACTAAGAATAAATTAATATTGTCTAAATAATTTCAGTGTACCGCACAGAATAACGATACTTGCGTTGGCGCGCCTTCGAAGAAGAGCACTGCACCTGAAAATAGTACGGCAACTGAACTTGTAACTTTGAACCGAATTACACTGAAGGCTTAGCTGCAACATAAGCATCATGAACATTCTCTGTTCTGTATTTTCCGTTGGGGAATTTAATCTGCCCTGCTTTCAGAAACAACACATCACACAATAGAAAACTAAATCAGAGCATTCCACCAGAATATACGTCCTTGACCTTCGAGACAATAAAAATTATTATATTTAGTGTATAAACAGCTTGCTACCTGTGATTGTCCGTATATCACCGCTTTACCCGCTGGGCAGACTTATTTGTTTTAGTTCTACGCATGTACGATTCGATTCTTCGAGGGATATGATCTTCCTAGATGTATTTATGAGTTTCGTGTAATACCGCATAATTCAGCCGTCTGAAGACTGCGTTCTTCCAAGAAACATGTCATTCTGTAAGAGAGAAATTAATGCAGTGACTAAAAGACGGTGGATTGCACTCAAACCTAAACAAATTTTTCCCTATAAACTTCCCTTTGAAATTGTATGTAACTACGGTGCCCAAGTTGGTCATATAATTCAAGGTAATTCACACTGTACTTACCTGTAAATAGCTTGCGCTGTTTTTTTTCTTCTTAAAATAAATAAATAAAATAAAAATTTATATTTTCCTTGCTTGTTAGTTTACAGTAGTATAATACGAAACGTAATAACTATATTACTTTTGTGTGTGTTTATATATAACAAAACAACAGAGGCTAGTTGCATGTAAGTGCATTATTGTGCATACCTTGAATTCTCTTCCAAGGCTTATCAAAATCTGCGATCGTGTCATTTTGAACTGAATAACAAGGATATGTGCAAAAGGTATCACATGTCTTTGCTAATTGTAGATTCTAACATAGTGTGCAAGGAACAGGTAAATAAAATTCTGAAACAAAGAGTCCTTAAACTATTTTATTGAGAAAATTCAGCAAAATGTTGCCAGTACAAACCTCAAACTTTAAAAAACAGTTTATTTTGTTCCGCTACTCTGTGGAAATACTCAAGGGCCGTTGTGAGTTAGTGGTAGAGCACTCACCTTTGGTGCGTGGGGTCTCTAGTTCGATCTCGGCTTGTGCCATGTGGGCTTTTTCGTAGACAAACACCGTGTGCGTGGGTTTTCTCGAGGTTCTCCCGTTTCCTCCCTCTTTTTTCATTCCATCAATTCACCCATCATCATCATCCATACAGCGTAAACCAAAAGGCCTTAAAATTAAATTTAAATTAAAAAAATTAAATATATTACTATTACCTGTGATTTACATAGTACAAACGTAATACATAAAAGTAAGTCCAGTTTTGTAAACTGCATAGTGCCCCATGGAAGTATTTCGCAATTCGTTTTTCATCTTTTCCCATTGCTATTTACAATATTTTGCAGATTTGCCGAATACTTGTGGCAGTTATCCCAATTCTCTTTAAAGATTGAGTTGTAATTTAATGTTTTAATCGATTTAATTAATTTCAAGATTAATTAATTTAATTTTTGATTTAATGAAGCTAAAAATGATTTAATAATTGTTTAAATTAAAGGAATAAATGTTTAATTGTATTTCCTATGTTAATTAACTAGTAGAAGGAAAATTTGAGTTTATGCACAACAGATGGCAGCACTCAAGTGAATGAACTTTCGAAGTGGACAAATATTAGTAATTAATGGAATCTAAAGTAGATTCTTTATTTAAAATGATTTACTAATTATCTTAATATAAACTAAGAAGTTGTTTAAGGTTTAAACAAATATTTACAAAGTTATTATTAATTTTATATGTATAATCACAATTAATTTACTCGCTATATTATGTATATGTTTTTCCAAAGATTACTGAAGGGTAAGAAAGTAATGTATTAATATATAAGGGTCCTGCTATATTCAGCTGCTGGAGTTCGAAGGTCCACGAACCAAATAAAATGAATTTACCTTCCTCTCAGTACTTTTATTTAAATTCTTTTTACTCTTCGCTTAAAAAACAAACCCACCAAGAGTGTGTAGCACGCCCGACACCTACGCTGGGTGGAGCTGGGGCACTACTCTTAATTTACAAGTGTATTGAGTTCTGTATTCCTTTGTTTTTCACAAGAAGAACCCTGAGATGAGGCAAATGGTTGCTTCATACTGTCCTTAAAGGAAGTTCGTTCTTCATAATGGTACCAGAAATTGATACTAGAAATTGTGAATTACTTTTATACATAACACAAGATGAATATATTATTCCGAAGAGAAGATAACTGCTATTGTATTTTCACATGGATTATCATAAATATATATAATACTAGAAAACTTCTGTAGAAATATTTAACTCCAATTTTCTTTCCAGGGTGATACCCGAGTACCTGGAAGCATGAGATACACGTTATACCACGAGTGGGCATCAGTAAGCAAGAGTTTTAGACATCAGCCACTTGATTACGTCAAAGAGTACTTCGGTGTGAAAATTGGATTATATTTTGCCTGGCTGGGTTTTTATACGCATATGTTAGTACCAGCATCTATTGTAGGAGTCATATGTTTCCTTTATGGGTGTATCACCTTGTATCACAACGAACCAAGGTAAGAAATCAGATAGCGTAGAATCAAATAAAACGTTATGTACGACATGTTAGAAGCATTAATCCTCAATATTTCAAACTGGACTTCGTTGGGTGGCTAAAAGATAAAACTCACTACCAAAGAAGATATGAGTAGGAGAGAAATGGACCTAACGTCATGGTCTTATTGCTAACTTAAATCTACAGTGGGGAGGTTTTCGTCACCCTCTGCCGGCCATGCTGACTAAGGTTTTCCAGAATTTTCGTCAATTTCACCAGGCGAATATCTGGATGTCACGTCAACTAAGACCCTGACCGCTTCCGTCGACATCTCTCTCATGAAAGAGTGGTCACCGAGGGACGTCATCCCTTTGATATTATGGGCTTAGGCCTAAACTTTTCAGTTTAGCCCAGAAAAAAATTAAAAACGAAGAAGAAAGGTCATAAACAGACCTTTTAGCTACCTGACGAAATTCAGAACTAAACGACGTGTTTTATTAATCCTTTCGACGTGGCTTTTTTTTATCACGAAGAACGGTAGTCTTCGAGTGATACTAAGCAACGAGTCTGTTAGCGGATACTCATATAATAATAAATAATAAATCACAGCCATATTCAATCCACTAGTGGATGAGGCCTCTCCCCGAAGGGAGGAGTTGGTCTACTGCTCCCACGCTGACCAGACGGGTTGGGAGAGGAGAGCCGAAGCTCTCACTGTAATCGCCACTGTATTTTATTCACAGAAGCTCCCCAATTGTCCTCACGATGCTGGGTCAACACCGAAATCATTTGAAAGCTCTATGCCATACTAATACACAGAGAAAAAAATGTATCGGTAGGACCTCGCTGGAACCCCCTAGGGCGGTTTGAAAAAAAATAATAAAAATTTCACATTTCTGGTGATATCACTTACCACAGGCCACATTTCGCTGGCGGCCGAAGCTTGCGGAATCGTAATCTACGCTTCAGTACCTTCCAAACGGTGTATCACACGTCAAAATCGGTGAAGGGGTTCAAGAGTTATGACCTTTTTAGCCAAATCACAAAAGTTTCACGAATAATATAAAGGGGCTTAGTCATTCTGTCTGTCTTCTTGCTTTAGTCCAAAGTGGTTGGTACCAGGGGTTTTGGAAGTCAATCGCGAGCTCCAAATAGTTGCGGTAAATCGAAGCTTATTTTGTTAATATGAGTTACCGTTTTCGAGATACGGCCCAAAATCGGCCTTTTGTATGAAGACTATGCACTTTTTTTTAATAGGCAGCCTTACCTGAAATACGTGATATCAATACAAAAACCCCTTCGGGGTAAAGACAAGAGTGACGCAAGAATTCTACTCACAAAAGAAGTTATATCCATTTTGCGAGTTACTTTCTTTGTGTCACTATGGCGGAAGGATACTAAATCTCCTAATTTTATTACAAAGGAAACACCTCCCTCATAGTGACACAAAGAAAGTAACTCGCAAAATGGATATCACTTCTTTTGTGAGTAGAATTCTTGCGTCACTCTTGTCTTTACCCCGAAGGGTTTTTTATACTGATTTGATTTTGCACCAGATGGCAACACGTTCTGAGATCAACATTTCTGGTTATGTATGTTTGAAAACTTGAACAAAATATTTCCAGGGTTTTTCTTAAGTCACGCCAGACAAATGCCGGGATGAAACCTGCCCCAAATCCTTTCCCCTCGCCTATCCCGACCTGAGCCGTAGATGTCTAAAGGCCGTAAATGCAAATTCAAATTGAACAGAATGTTTTAACGACATTCTCGGGGGAGTAATATTCCCAGCAGGAAATAAGTGGTTGTGTGACTGTTCCTTAGGTTAACGTGATGTGAATTGCGTATTAAGAAAGAAAAAAAAACTAACCTGACTTTACCTAACCTATTTCCGTGAAGTTTGTAACATGTTGAAAATGGGTATAAGGAGAAACATATATCTAACCCGATTCTCTAACCTTTGGCTATCCGTGAAATGCATGAAATGTTGAAAATGCAAATGGTAGTAATTTATGAAAAGTGGTAACAAAAAGAAGGTGGTTGTGTTGAAAAAAAAAATGAAAAGAATTTGCACTGTGCGGAAATTGAACCCGGTACTCCAGGGTAGCTCTAGTATGGACCAGAAACGGTTAATTAATACAAAACATTAACATGTAAAACTAGCAACAACGTCCATAGTAGACCAGTAGGACAATAAATCCTAATGCATTCGCTTCTAGCAATTATAAACTTTAAAATGTTTCGTAATGTAGTTACTCTAAACTGCAGCTTCTAAACCAGAGTGAATTTCTGTATCCAGGTTTACGTAAGTAATATACAGTATACGTACTGTTGAGCTTATATTGTAAATGTTTTGCCCCTCTGTATTGTAAAAGAGATTTTTCTTGATTCGATTCAGTCAAGTGTAACCGTTTAACTCAACCTTACTACCAAGAACCCATGGAAATGAGGGCTTGTGTTGATAGTCGTTGAATTACTAAAAAAAAAACTACCAAATGGTATTCTGTATGTTTAACGAAAGTAAAAATTTCAGGTTTGAAACAGCCTTATTTCCTACATCTTACTAAAGAAGTAACCATTGATTCGCACTATAATGATGAAAAATAAGAAGTTTCTTTCAGAGTAATCTAGTTAGGAATTTATGGTGTGAAAATGCAAATAATTGCATTAAGGCAAATCCTTGTATAAGTTCCTTTATAAGTATGTGTTTCAAATAAAACCAAAACTTTCTTCCTTTTTTTTCTAGTGAAGATATTTGTAATGACCAATCGAAGATCATAATGTGCCCATTATGTGATTATTTTTGCAATTATTGGGAACTGAACGAAACGTGTCTTCATTCTCGTATCACATACCTGTTCGACAATTTCACAACTGTGTTCTTCGCTATTTTCATGTCATTTTGGGGTGAGTTCTAGGATAAACAATGTTTCTAGATGTTAAATTGTATACATTGAGTAGAATAGAAGCTAAATTTGCTTTACTTATCAATCAACAATCTAAATAATTTACGTGTCAAGGAATAGCGAACATATTTTACAAACAGAAACTGTAGTCCAGGGAAACCTCTCATTAAGAAATGGAAGGCCAAGCTTTCAAAGTCGATCAGATGTCTCCTTTGTCAAGAAAAAGGAAAAATGTTTGCTATTCTGGTTGCATGTCGTATTAAAATAAGAATTGTGCTTGACTGACATGTGTAAACATTTCTCAAATGCTGCTATTACACAAATATGCACGGCTTTTTAGCATGGTGTTCCTTGATTTCAAATAAGCACGTCACAAACTACTACTACTACTACTATTGATGATGATAAAAAAATGTAAAGGTAATCCCTGTGCGATGCGGTGGGGTAGTCAGTCCCACGCTCGACCACGTTTACCTCCCAAGGTGTGCAGAAGTAACAAGGAGACACTGGTAATCAATTTGCTAAGAGGCTCCAGCGTCTTGGTTAGATTTGAATCCGAGTCGCCTGATTCGTAGTCAGACGTACAACAACAACAAACTAAAAATGTACATTTCTGTATAATATTAGCATCTGAGAAATGTTTATAAAAATCTTCATACTTCATCTTTCAATATTGAACATTTGGGCTAAACAACATAGACAAATGTTCTAAAGCTTTGAAGTAACTCAGTCACACCAATTTCGCTTGAAGATGGTACAGTTTCCGTACATCGAATGTTCTTTGTCAACATATTCAAGGGAATGTGAGCCCTGTGTGCTTACTTCCTATAAGAAATACAAAGATGTTTCAAAATTTTGTGGCTAACTTTGGGATGCGATTACTCAACAGCGAAATCAAACGAAAAATTTATTTTGTGCAAGTTGAAATCTATTTTCAGGGTGTCTACTGACCTGGAAGACCTTGAAAAATCTGGAATTTTATTTTGGGCCTGGAAAACCTGGAAAAAAATTGGAATTCGAGCAGATTTTTTTTTTTTTTTTCCCCCTTACTTACTTACTTAAATTTTTCACTTTATTAATTTCAGTCTGTAAACATTTAAAATAAACTTTATTGAATTTGTAAATTTAAGGTTACAGAATGAGGCACTTAAAGTAATTATTTTCTGTAAGAAGCTTTCAGGGACTCTCATACTTCTTGTGATTACAGGTGTGGCGACCCCGAGGATACCCGAGCTGATGACAGCTATACTTGCCATTTCTGATTCATGCTCTGTTTTTCACCTCATTTCAACTTTCTCTTATCCTCTTCTCTAAGTATGCACGTCTTCTTTTATTTTCTACCAGGGCTAATGTGCTTCTGTAGTTTGGATCTGATGTTAAACTGAGTTCTAAAAAATTAGTTCAATATATATTTTGTCAAGTATTTGAATTCAAACAAAAATATTTTATACACACCGAGGACTAAATTACAAGTAAGTCTTTCATGTCGCCCTCTTAAGTAGTATTGGTTCAGTATGAATTGGATGGGTTCGTAATGGCTCTCGCTCCGTCTTCAGGCCGTCGTTGAGATGTAATTTAGTGTGTATGTGTTCTTTTTTCTGAGGTAAGATTGTACGTTAAGTAGTGTAAATACTACGACCAGTTAATTTACTGAGGTACACTTTTCTTAAGTTTCCATTTTTTTTTCTCGAAATTAACCCATTTTGGATTTTAACACGTCTGCGCTTACCTATAAGTACAATAGTAGTGATAATTCTTAGCTTTTATAATTCTTATAGTCGAACAGAAATTTGTTGTAACTATGGTTGCAGCCGCTCACTATTTAGAAAAAAAGGAAGACTTTGGTGTCAAGCAACAGTAACAAGAGGAGTAATTTAAAAATAGTAGGTTTTACAGTTGGACTCAAGTGTTTTGGTTAATGAATAATACACATCTTTCCACTTACTTACATATACATATTTATTAAACTTCACATACAATATAATCTGTCCAAGTAAAAACTACAGACATACTTAAATTAACATCTCTATGACGGCGTGAAGACAGAGCGAGCCGTTCCGAAGGACCTAGACAATTCATGTTGAAGCAACTATGACGACATTAAAAATCTTACGTTAAGGTGAGTCATAATAGTTGAGGTTAAATTCAATTGAATTTTATTTATTGTGTTTAGGCAACTTTATCTTACTTAGTCGGGTAATTGATAAAATGAACATTGTTTGTTTGCAAGAAGAAAAATGTTATAAATTAATAATACATGGCAGAACAGAAATGTATTTGTGTAAATAATGTAACTGGCCATTTCCCATCAAGAAGAATATGAAATAAAATGTGACCATGTGAATTAAAATGTGTTTGGAAGTTGGGTTTTATATGCACATGACTTAAACTCTTAATGAATGCACTTTGTTGTTGTTATTGAGTATTGGTTAGCTTCAACTTAACATGCAGACAGGTAAATTATATTTCGTGAATTTTGGATCTGAACTAATTTTTCGTTGAAATTTAATTAAAAAATATGAATCATGCATTTAGGTTGTACTATTTGTTTGTTACTGCACAATTTTCTCAACTGCCTTCTGGTAGGAAATATTCTACGTTATTTTCTTGTTTGAAATCTCTCGAAAACGTACATTTTAGTTACTACATATTTTTTCATGTTCTATAATGACTGAAAGAAATAGTATATGCTTGGTATATGGGTCTTTGAATTAGTAAACATTTTTTTGTTTGCATGAAGAAAAATGTAATAAATTAATGACCTGAAAAAAGTAGAAAAATAGGCCTGGAAAACCTGGAATTTGAAAATTAACATTCAGTAGAGACACTGATTTTTTTTTTTCTCTCGAGGTACAGGGTTCCAGCTTCGCGTTCCAAATAAATGGAAAATATAAAAAAAATTTCAATGTTTAACATCGTATTTTATTCACGATTTGCAACACTGCATTTGGAACTTCACATGTGTTGATTGCCATCACTTGAAAATATGAAATATGCAATAATGTGACGTAGTGCCATTAAGAAAAATAAAACTGGATACCTAGTTAGCAACTCTTTAAACCCAATGAAATCGCATTCCAATCTCTAGTATCTACCGTATTGATACAAATTAACTCCCAAAAACTTCGTTAATATATATCATTTGTGATTTTTTTGGGAAATATTAAATAAATAGAAGATGTAAAATGGCGTGGAGTTCGTTTGGAAGATGACATTTTATTTTCAAAAGCAAAGTACCAATGTGTGTGAAGCGTAAAGTTTATAATCATTGTGTTGTACCTGTAATACTGTACGGCTGTGAAACTTGAACATTGAATGCGCAAACGACTGACTCAAAGATTAAGAGCCACACAAAGAGTAGTGGGGAGATGCATGCTAGGAATAACTAGGAGGAACATAAAGACAAATTAATGGATTCGCACACAAACAAAGGTAAAAGATATAATCAAGACTGTGAAGAAGATGAAGTGGAGATGGGCTAGTCACATAGCTAGACAAACAGATGGAAGGTGGACGACAAATGTACTACACTGGATTCCTAGAGAAAAGGTTCTTTTGTTATATGTATACTTTTAAAGCGGATGTAGGCTGAAAGGAAATAAATTTTGAGAACTTAGTATCTGTGGTTCAGTGGGTACGGTCACTGACGTCGGATAAGCGGCGCAGGTTCGAGTCCTTGCTTACGGCGGACATTCTGACGAGGGTTTTCTGGGTTTTCCTCAGCCTCACCGGGCAGACGACGGAATGGTACATAGAATATAGCTCATGCCCGTTACTCTCTTCCTTGCCTCCGAAAGAGTTCACAGAGGGACATGATAGCAAATATGTCTATATTACGTTGTTTGTTCTCCATATATATATACATGTATGAGCTGTGTAAAGGTGTGTGTGTTTTTATACATAGTTGTACAAATTGTTTTTGTTCTGATATTGATATAGAATATAATGAATAATAAAAATTTAAATATATTAAAACAAGAAACTGCATGTTCAAGTATTAATGAGAATTAAAAAGCTAAAAATAGTTAATCCTTTCAGAATTTGTTGAGCAATAGAGCTTTTCCTAAACAGGATAGTTTTAGATGTATTTTAGTTTTTTTCTGATATACTATTAAAGCTATTTATATACCTCAACAGCTGCCATGTTCCTGGAACTATGGAAAAGGTATTCAGCCGAAATCACGCACAGATGGGATTTAACTGGTTTCGACATTCAAGAGGAGCATCCTCGACCCCAGTATTTGGTTCGTTTAGCGCATGTCAAGAAAAAGGAGATTAATATCATTACGAATACAGAAGAACCACATGTTCCGTTTTGGAAAATGCGCTTCCCGGCGACAATTCTTAGTTTTTCTGTTGTAGTGTTACTAGTAAGTATAAGCAGCTTCGTCTTTAGTTTCTTTCTCTGGTATTGGAGAAGGTAGCGATCCTGACCTTGCTTTAAGTTACTATGTCGGCATTTGTCTAATGTGACTGAGTGAATGCAGGGAAACTTCAGTTAATTAACCGTTACTGTCAGTCCGGCATTGTAGCTATTTACTTTCAATCATTTTGATGTTCTTGTAGAAATAAATTGTTCAGTTGGTGTTATCAAATTTCTGTTGACATAAATAACAATGAAAAATACATGTCAGGATAAATAACTACCAGTAAGAAACGTAAATATTTCGGGAAGCAATAATGCTAACATTGTCCGGTTCTGTTTTTCCGGAATACACACTCATCAAGTTCTGTCACCAACAAGTGGCAGATCGCAACATTACTAGAGCACATGCGAAGTGAGCAAAATGGCGTCAGAAAGTTGAATTCAGCAAACCGCTTCTGGTTTTGCTGAATTCAAGTCGTCTCTGTTACCATATAAAGATATTTCAGACAACAATACAGACAGAAACCACCAAACCGTCATTTCATTGTTTAATGGCATAAACAATTGTTGCAAAACTGGTTCTGTGTTGTAGAAATTAGAAAGTGTTTGTTGGTCGTCAAATGACACTTTGACCTTGTGGCAGCCTGCTATATATATATATATATAATTGCGATGAAAAAAAAACTGGATCCGAGTAATTGGGGCGGCTGTCATTTCTCCGGCCCAATTTATTATTTTACTTTTTCGGCTTGTTTCACTTCAGCAATTTCGAAATGGCTCGACGAATGGTTTGCCGCAATGAATAAAGCTTGAACATCAATTGTAAATACACAAGTGAAAATCATGTGAACATTAAGCTTTTCATAAGCCTACGGACAATGTAGCCATAGTCTGTACATACGAAAATTCACAGCCATATTCAATCCACTAGTGGATGAGGCCTCTCCCCGAAGGGAGGAGTTGGTCTACTGCTCACACGCTGACCAGACGTATTTTGAGAGGAGAGCCGAAGCTCTCACTGTGATCGCCACTGTATTTTATTCACAGCAGCTCCCCAATTGTCCTCACGATGCTGGGTCAACACCGAAATTTTTGAGCCCCCACCGGGAATCGAACCCGGGACCGCTCGCACTGAAGTCTAGCGCGCTACCGACTAGGCTACGCACTAGCTCTTTTATATATATATATATATATATATATATATATACACCAATT
>JAGDQP010027166.1:0-13450 GCA_022664845.1 Lepisma saccharinum
AAAGAAACGCTGTCGAACAGGAGCATTCCTTACTTTCAATTTTCAGTGTTTACAAGGCAAGTTACGTAAAATTTTTCATTTCTATTGCATTGATATGAAATTTAGGTATCAAATGTGTGCATGAAAACATAATATGAGAAATTGGGTGGCAAAATAAAGGACAAAAAATTGTGAATTTAGCAGAATTCAATTAAATGAAAAAGCACGAACGAAGACTGATCACTACAGAACGGAGAAAATTTGAAGATATTTGGATACAGAAGGATTTCAAGATTAAAAGGTACATTTCATCCGAAAGGAAGACGTCTGGTAACCCTACGTCTTGCCGTATGTAAACATTGACAACTTGATAACATTAACTTTAAATTCTAATAGCTTTCCTATTCGTGCAAATCAACTCCAAAGAATATTTTATTTTTATTTACTCTTTGAATGTTTTCGAAATACTATTTTACTCGCTATTGTAAGAAGCCGATTTCCTGCTCGAAGTTGGTAAACCCCGGTCTTGGGAACGAAGGGAATTTCACACATAATCAAGAATCAAATCAAGTTCTGTAGTGACAACAACAGCAAGCGTCGTAATGTTGAATAAAAACTTCGTTTTCAACCTTATAATAAAGGTAAAATTCTCCGATGTAGTAATTGAAGCGTATGCTCAAACAAACATCTAAGTAACATTTTCAAATAAAAAAATCACAAGTACATTTTTATAACAGGAAAAATATGAGACATAAAGTATTCATACTTTGCATGAAGAAATGTTAGACTAAAGTCCGCTTTTGTGCAAAGTATTGTGAACGACTGAAGAACTAACGATTGTCTGGGTGAAATTAATTTAATAATTTGCTGTATAAAAAGTGTATTTGTCAGATGGTAGAGTCTTAAATTAGGTTTTGGCGTAGCGATGCACATCTATATTTGAGAACTGCTTGGCTACGAAAGGGTTTATTACCGGTATAATTGATAGTAACTTGATTACATTTTTAACACACCACATTTACTGACGATGGACAGAGTAAACGAAATCTAACGAAGTTATTCAACTTTTAGGCAGATATTATTTGGAGGTAACATTGAGATAGTCTAGCCTATGTCAGACGCATGAAATCGCAATAAAAGACAGATCCCAATTCATACCTGAAAGTTTAGATGTTCAATGAAGAGTAGGTTTTAAGTTGAATAGTCTTTGAATTTTTCACAACAAAAAGAATAAGACGATCCAAAAAAATCTTGATGTTAAACAGTGGTTATTCACGATTGTCATTCGGTCTTATATAGAGATTCGTGTTCTTCCGGAATTGATGTAAGTGTGTAGGTGTTGTGGGGTCGGACACAGCTTTACGTTGAACTTTATGTAGGGCAAAAGGCTATGTTCCCATTATAAAGGTATAGCTATTTGCTCAAAGGTGAATAACTTCTCGATTGACGCCATGGATTGCATTATATTGCATCAGTGTTCTTTAGTTGTTACTTTGTTCTATCTTCATCGAAACATGGCGGCGATTTTATTTCCACTTCATAGAACAATTTACAATAAATATATAAAAATGTACTAAATTCTAATTTTTCCAGTTATTTTGAATTTTATGATTAAATTTAATTTTATCCATTGTTCGGGGAGTTCACACTACTCACAGCTAGATATAAGAAAATTTTAATTCTATATTGAAATGTATTGTATTAAAATTATCTTATGAATACAAAATATAATTCAAAATAATGCGTACAATTACGTTTGCAATGGTTTGTAACCTGAGAGACTATAACAAAGTATAGTAGAAATACACATATACAACAAAATGTGTCACTTTGTCGTTAGTTTCGAGAAATGTTCATTAAATGTCTTTATATTTGTGCGTTTTTTTCTGTGTTTGTAATTTTTTTTGTCTTGTACGTATAAAATCATTTTACTAGAAAACATATATAAAACAAAATGGTATTGAAAATAAAGTTTGTTAAAATTCTGTATAAAGTTTATAAATGTACCCTTGATATTGACATTGATGTTCATTGTACTAGTTTTTTATATGTCACTGTCCAAGAACGTGCGTTACCACAAGTTGCAGAAAAGTTTTGCTGAGGTACGCAAAGTCAATATGTCTGGCTTCGCGCATACGAAGGTTAGTGTGCTTTATAACACTTGTGGATAACACTTCTGTGTAGCACAGAAATATAGTGTTCATTAATTTCGAATGTCCAAAGTTATAGTGAAATGTGTCAACAGTTTATGTTTAACATCATTTCGAAAAAGCGAAGAAAGTATAATTCCTGTGAAGATATACGTATAATTTTGTGTTGCGAAGAAATGAAAAGTGTCCAAAGTTCAAAATATCACTGGTGAAATTTGAAAGTTTTAACAAAGTTTGAAGTGCATAAAAAAAGTTAAAGTTCGCACTAGGTGGAGTGTTTCTTAATGTTCGAGAAAATATCGGAACATAATACCGTGGTATAGTGACATATGGTCCAGATCAAATTTAAGTCGGTGAATATCGGTGATTATTATACTGCTATTATTTCAATGTTCACTATTTAGCTCATAACGTTTGTAAAATATTGACGTAATATTACTGCAATATTCAGAAGAAAAAAAATTAAAAGAATGTTTCAGTCATTTTCACAGTTATATAAGTCACTTGAAAAAAGTCTTGAAGAATATTTTCCAAGATGTCCAAAGATATTTAGGACCACTGGTCGAAGTTTGAAGTTATAAAGAATTAAATTTTAAACACTTGTTGTACACTTTTGGTCAAAACGAATCGCTGAAGTTTATGGGGATTGAAATGGGGAATGATTTTAAACACTAGGTATACACTTTTGGGTCAAAACTGTGATACATGGGGTCTCTTCTGGGTAAAAACTGATGTATTTGGGTACACTTTTGGGTCACCGGGATTCATTGACGTCGCTCTTGAATTTCGTGTAGAAATTTGAAGAATCTTGGTGATTTTGAAGTCTTGCTTGAAAAAAATGTTGAAATTCACTGTTGCACTACGATGTCTGCATTGATTCAAGTTCTAAAGTTTGATTCTGCATTGATTGAAGTTCTAAAAGTTGATTGTAGTCTTGAAGTTCTGCCGCGAAGTTGATTCTGGTAGAAAGATTTTGATGTCTCCAGTGTTTTCAATGGTTTGCCGAATCTTGTGTTGATTATGGATTGTATAACTATTGTCTCGTTTTTGGAGAATAGCGTCAAGCTTTTATTTTTGGTTTCTTTTTCCTGCTTATTTTTTCCTTTGTTTAACTATTATGTGATTTTCGTTGTGGCTGTATTCTAAATGCAAATTGATTCTAATTGATAATACCTGATGGTATTCGAAATTCAGAAGTTAAGGATAAAGAAGATAGAAAAGTGAAGTTAAAACTAAAGTACTCTATTTCAAGAATTTTAAAATTTGACGGATTCAACTGAGTGCAAAGTATGTACTTAATGTCAATATCATCTTCCAAAATTTGAAATGGAAATAAATCCTTTATATAGCTTTAAATGCGGCTATATGAATATATACGAATATAAATGCGGTTATATGGGTTATTTTGGGCATATACTGTCATTTGTGAAGTGAGCAAACTATATAGCGTTAACTATAATTCAAAGTGATTATAGAAAATTAATATTATAGATGAATATTTTTGAACAAATATAAGAACAAAACTAAAACTAAAATAACGATTGAAAGAAACGTATATGGGTTTAAATTGCTAAGGCGTCTGTCATAAGATAGGTCTAACGAACTAAATCTAAATTAAAGGATTATATAACACTAAAATATAATAGTTAAACTATTATAATATTATTGAAAAATATTAATAAACAGGGTAAATGCTCGTATCATAAATACGTTTTGGTCAATCGGGGTGTTTTTTGTGTTACCATTTTAAAATGAGATATGGATCATAATACAAGGTTTAGGTTCAGGTGGCTGTTGAATTGCCGTTTGCTGGACTCAGTGAGAATCTTGAGACCCTGATGGTGTCAATTCCATAGTAAGATTGGTTAAATTGGTGTCGTGTTCGGGTGTTTGTACACTATGTGGGATAATTATTCGTTTAACAGATTCGCATTTATGTTTAAGCAAATAATACGCAAGAATTAAGATAATTATTATAATGTCATAATGCCATTATGATTAAGATGATGATTGCCATAAATTGTTGGTAATCATTGTAAGTTGTTAAAGATTTAAAACGTTGATTAGAAAGTGAGATTAGAATGTCACGGAACAATAGTCTTCAAAATTAAAATTAAGCTAGAAGTTTAGATTTCGTGAGTATGAAAGTGAAAGCTGAAAAAAAGATTTTTGTATTAAAAGTGTGAAATTCGTTCTCCTATTATTTTAATGAAATCATATTATACACTATGCAATAGCCTAAAGATAGTATAAGGAATTTATGACGATTCTAACCTGCATTACTTGGCAAATATTTGTCTCTAAGTTGCATTATTGCTAAAAATCAAATATTTCCGTTCTTGTCTTTGGCTACAAACCCGAGTTTCGAAATAGTGATTTCGAAAGTTAAAATGTTGCAAAATAGTATTTAATAGTAAAAAAAGTTGTTAAAATTCCATAGTTACTATTATTATTATTATTAGTGGTAGTATTATATCCAAATTGAAGAATGAAAGAAAGATAGTTAAATTTGAACAGTGAACTCTAAGTTTAAAGAAAACCACAAATAAAACCTGAGTTGTCGATCGGTTATTGTTTTAAGTAATAAACAAATGCTATTTACTTCGGACAACTGTCATCTTATGAGTGCATTTTTGCTACTCATTTATACAGTTCTATCTTTCGCTCATAACACTAGTAAATTTGTAATGAAAATTATTTGCGGTATTTATACTGTAGCGATTGAAGTTAGAGTCCAAATATTTAATATTATTACCGAATTGAGATAGAAAAGAAGTATGTGGATATTACTAATAAAATAAATGATTGAGCGTAATACACAACAAAGTTTAGTTGGTAATTATCCGATATTTCGCATTATAAACTAAAATATGTACGAGAACATACTGATATCTCGGTGAACTAATTGATGCAGTTCAATTTTCGGATTTTGCATTCCATTCACATCCATAATTTAAATGGATAATTTAATGCATTGTGCTGCGTTTTATGCTTAGTAATTTCCATATTAAGTTTCAATTATAATTGTAAGCAAAAGATGAAAGAAAGCTTAAAATTATAGAGTGTTATTTTGTATAAATGATCGCTTGGTTATTTTAAAAGAAATCATTAGCTACTCACGGTCGCGTAAGAGATTAGATAGAAAAATGTTAGGAATGGGTGGAGCTAAAACACGTGTGTAGTGATGCAGAGATCATGTGACTAGCGTTCTGCAAGTGGATATCTGTCACTCGCTTGTGTGATGATTGCAAGCGATGCGTTTGCGAGATGTTATTTTCTTCCTCTCCGAAGTCATGGTCGAGATGAAAGAATAACGAAGCTTTTTTTCTCAATTAATTTCCTCAAATGTTCGAAATAGAATTATGTATTTCTCCGAAGTCATGGTCGAGATGAAAGAATAACGAAGCTTTTTTTCTACTCCTTTTTTTTTTTTTTTGTTATTACTTCCCCATTGAAGAAGTTTTGAAGCAAAATGAATTAGTGGAAGCCTTTCTTTGTAAGGAGAATACATTTCCTTATTTGTATAGACATGAAGGCGTTTAAATTCGAAGCTTATAGCTTGAAGAAATTCGTAAAATTTCGGAAATAGAAAATTAGTGTAGAGTATTTTCCTGAAATACAGGCAGTAAAAAATATAGTCATAGTTTTATAGGAATATTAAACTGGATATATGGTATGCCATTTAGCTTTGGCAAATGGTGGGATAGTACTTTTTGAAGTCATAGAAAAATAGAAATGCTACTGTGAAACTTGGCATTATGCTCATATTATGCGATATTTATCGAATTAAGACTGAGAGTTGACAATGTTTTACATTACTTACTATAATGAACAGTTGGACTACAGGGCTTCATTGAAATTTCCCTAAAATTTAAATATGGAGGCTATGAAACGAAATGGGTGTCTGTTTTAAAAAATGAAATAATGAAAAGGATTCAAATAGCGTTTGCAACCAGTTATGTTATCAAAAGCGTAACAGTTATAGTTAAAATGTAAAAGAAGTGAAGTGTGACATTTTGAAAAAAAAAAATAATCTAAGATTGATTATTTTCATCATGGCTGTGTAATGCAATGAGTTGTAGCTTCCGTAATTTAAAGCAGAAATAGGTTGAGAAAATTATAGCTGGTAAAACACATAAAAAGAAAAATAGAATCCAAAGATAGTTTCCGGTTGTCGTTTCCTTGGGTATTGAAGTATCGAAAATAGAAAATTTTAGGTTTTCTAATTGGTTTGTTAAGTTTTCTAATTTGTTGCCGTATTTAAAAATATTATCTAAATCGACATTTAATGAAGTATTAAATTGCAAAAACCGAATAGTTGAATTTAATGTGGTACGAGATTCTATAACCGTGTTCTATACTATTATTGTTTTGAACTCATGGTATGAAAGAAATTTAGAACTATTGGGTGTTGGTTGAAAAATTTTGGTCTGTAGATGTCCGTTAGCTGAGCGAAACGTGATATGACCTTGATGTTACGGTACTAAACAAAGTTCCTACGGGGGTCTGCATGTAAATTATTGATTTTGAAGACGTTGTTATAACCGATAGACATTGGGTGTCATTACCGTATTGAATTAATTAGTTCAAACATTTTGCCTGTTTGGGTAAATGATTAACCGAATTTTCACATAAAACTTCTAATCATCTTTTATAACAAGCGTTCTGTGGTATCGAATAGTATGTGCTATTTAATTTATAAGCTAATTCCGGGATATTATACTTGAGGTGAATTTTGCCTAATAAATGTCCTAAATTACTTATTTTGAAAGTCTGAAGTATATTCTGTTGAAAAAAACAACGATATTTGTAGCAGTAAAGAATGTGTTGTAGATTGTACATCATATTGAATTAAGGTTGTTTTGGTTATTGTGAAAAATAATGCTGTGTCCTGTCTATAAATCGTATTCCGAAGGATGACATTAGAGTTAATAAAAGTTTGAGCTTGTGGGATAGAAAGAAGTCGAAAAGTAAGAGTGTTTCTAATTATATCCGAAGAGATTTGTAAAATTTCTTCGTGTGTTGATGTTGAGAATTGATGAAATAAAGAAGCGGTTTTTGATTGACATGTTGAAAGCTGTCAAAATAATTTAAGAGTTTCCTGCTTTATCGTATGAAGAATACTTCTCACAGCGATAATGACATTATGAATTATAGAAATTTGATTGTTTAAATTTCCTTTCATGATACTAATTTCCTGATCTAACATTTCTTGGTGTTGTTGAAGATGTTGTAGCAATTGTGTAAGTTTGTGCTGATTAAAAATATTACAAAATGATAACCCTAGCGATGGTATACCGAAAAGAAATGACAAGACGTCTTTTCGCTCAATGAGCTTTACACATCGATTCAGATTAGTGGATCTTAAAATTACATGGCCATAGCAATTCAAGGAGTAATTGAAATTCTCTATTTGTTTTATCATGTTGTTGTATGAAAGATTTTAATACTGTGCGTGGTGTTGATGGTATAAGTTCATGATTAAGGTCCAGATGTAATTGGAATGGTACAAAAAGATGGTGGTCTATAATTACAGCTATTTAATTTTTGTGTTTTGCAATTCCTGCATTAGGAATAATTATATGATCTAGATCATTTTTAGCACTGCTATAGCTTGCTTGACTCATAGTTATATTGTTATTAGGATCACAAAATTTGTTGACATTTTGATGGGCATTCTGGAATAAAATAAATATATATTGTACAATATTAAGGTTTGAAATCCTTTTTGTTGAATGCATTCAAATATCTCATTTATTCTTTGATTTTTTTATGTTACATTCTGTAATAATAGTCAATAAGATGGTAATATTGAAGGTTAGTGTCTAGTACGACATCGCGTCTAGCTTTTCTAAGATGGCGTCTAAGATGATATGACGTAATCTTAACATAATATGGCGTTCTCTAATGGTATGACGTTATTTTCTTTCCTTTTGCTAGTGATCATTGCTTTTAATAATATACAAATTAAATTGAAGCTTAAACCTATTTTCGCTCTACATGGCTTGGTCTTCTCTTCTTCTTTATCTTTCTCTCTTACTCTTTCCTTCTGCCGCACATACTCTCTGACCTTATGTGAGTGTGTGTGAGCTTATTCTATCTCTGCGGATAATTATAAACATTACTTTAACGCTGGAACTACATACATTTTTTTATATCTTTCATTACCAACTGGGTCCAATGGACCCATGGTGATTTTTCTGCTTCTTTTAGTCAATAATGTACACTTTTTGAAGAGAGGAACAATTAAACAGTAAATAACTACCTCCTTACGTTTTATTAACTAGGACATCAATGAAATACACTTGTTTGTAGTGTTTGTTTCTTTCTTAAAGGAAAATATAGTATTTTTTATTTACGAAGTAACAAATACTAAGAGGCATAATATTGAAATTTAGACGTCAGAAATATATTCCTATGCAACAAAATACACTAGGTTACACTTACTTTTTGAGTATTTTTCTTGTTCTTTTTTTTTTCTAAAAAAAATCAAATATTTTTCTATGAAGTAACAAGTATTCAAAGTATATTCTAATGTGTCAAAATTGTTCTGTCAGTTGAATAACTACTAGCTCACCTTGATGAACCTCTCTTCTTTGTTCTGGATTTTTTCCACTATATATTTGTATATTCCACACATAACTTGTAGCACTATCGCAAATAATCCAGAAATTTATCCCATACTTACCCGGCTTACTGGGTATATTGTCGGAAAGAACAACGTCCACGAAATGTTACAAGCTGTTAATCTACAGTCAAATTATCACCAGGGATAAAAATGTCCTGCAGAGTTTTTACCCAATCTTCAAATACTTCACGAATTGGAGATAGTTTGTCCCAGTGGTGTAACTAAGGGCTCGCCCCCCCCCCCCCCCAGCTGCATGGAGTGGGGTCTCTTCTCCATGTTTGTATTGAAAAGACAATATGAAGCACTGGCCGATTATTGCAACTTTCAGGGAAGAGTTGCTGATGCTACAAGAGGTCGCAGACATACAGATAGCTGCAATACCTACTAGCAAATTGATTATTTAAACTCTCTATTATTATATTCTCAACTGTACTCTTCACATTAGAGCGTATACGGAGGTTTTTTCCGATGTACAGACAACAGACAGAATTACGGACGACTGGTGATCATATAGATACATTTACAATCGCTTGTGAAATTCATCACTATAAATAGGAAACCACGACTTACAGTGCTAAAAAAAGTCATACCTATGTAGTTAACATAGAAAACGTTTATTTTGTTCATACAAATAGGAATAATATATATAGTTAATTTAAGAAAATACCAATATGTGATTGATACATTCGGCTATTTATTACTTGGAAGAGATACCAAACTATTTTGCGCCTCGCTGGTCTGTTCTTGGTTTGTTACTGTTAGGTTTTCTTCAGCAGTCGGAAACTACAGTTACTTCTGATGCGAAAAATGGGATTTAAGCCCTTGTACTTCCAAAATATTAAAGAACTATTAATTCACTTCCTAAATCCAATTTTTCGTATCAGAAGTAACTGTTTCCTATTCCTGAAGCAAGCAAGTCGAACTTTAAGTAACCTGCCCGAATAGTGCTTTGAAATAGTTTGGTATCGCTTCCACGTAAGGAATGGCTGATACTGTAAAAGTTCAGATATGCATACTTTTGTATAATTTCTGGTTATAACCTGCTTCTGAATACAGAACTGAACTCTGTATAGTTTCATACTGCATAGAGTGTACTACAGTTTCATACTGTACTTCTTTTCTGATTCTTCTTTTTTCGCTTTCATTTTCCATTTGCACACACCACTCAAATATTATCGTTTCGCCGAGATTATTCTCGCTAACGTTCATGTGTGCTAAAGTGTACAACGGTAAATAGCTTTCAAACAGTGTTGCCATGCGCACTTTTGCGTAAGTACTAGTTAAACCTGTAAAATTAACCAAGCTTTTCGTAAAAAAAAAGGAACTAATGTATTGAGTCTAATTTATAATGTCAGCAATATTAATAATATTTATTGTGTTCCTTCAGGTGGAACTGGCTACTAACTACTTTATTTTTTGTTCAAAACAACTTACTGAACTCTATTCACTTTACGATTTGGGGGCCCCCTAAACCCTCGCCCCCCCCCCCGCATTGCCGGGTCTGTGGGGCCGTTATTTACGCCACTGGTTTGTCCTCAGGTCTTCTATGACGCCGGAGTTCTGCGTCATCAAAACGTACGGCAGCACTGATTTGCTGAAAGCGATTTCAGCTCATAATGGCACTGAATATTGGAGACTGGGGCTGGTTGGCGAACTTTTCATTCTTTAATTTTTTATGAGCAGATAGTGCACTGCATTGCAATGTAAAGGACGTCTATGGACAGACCAAGGTTTCCTCTGATAAATAATGATGGTTTTCGAGAAATAAAATTTTCTTTCTTTTAAAATGGAGTATGCCAACCGGCCCCTAGTGAGGGGTTGGTTGGCTGGTAATGTGGGGCTAGTTGGCATACTTTTTAAATAGACCTATAGCCTATATATATATATATTCTCGAAAACTGTAAGCAAAAAAAATGGATTTATTAGTAATAAACGTGATTTTTCTAAATTCTATATGTGCATATATTGCAATGAAGTAGGCTATTTGTTTGAATTTTGAAATGGCTTTAATTCACAACATTAGGCTATAAAAAAATCAGCATTATGAAATATGAAAACTTCGCTCTTTCATTCTAGCTTGGTTGTCATGACATCGAAAGCTACAAGATTATCAAACCACATCAGTTTCAATAGGATTTGATGTAGACTAATACATAATATTATTTCAAAATGTAATTAAAATAACTGAACTATCAAGAAACGCAGTTTATTTCCTGCTGTTTAAAAAGTAGCTAACAGAAACTAAGATATTTTTAAACTGAATTATCGAAAAACGCAGTTTATTTCCTACTTTTCACAAAGTAAGAAAAAGCAATAGCTAGGCCTATAGCTATTTTTGTAACAAAAGAGCACATACAAATTATGCTTGACTCTGAGAATTGAACAACTGAGAATTAGGCCTATTCAGAAAATTCAGAGTCACAGTTATGACATGTGTAAAATGGCGAATCATCCGTGCAATTCCGTGTGCGAATTAACGGGAGGGATGCCCTGGATTTCCCTCCCTGGCAAAAAGGTTTCCCACCCTGACAAATTAATTTTTCGTCCCTGCCAGGGATAATTTTTTCCCCCTCTAGAAGATGTGTCGATCAAGATTAGATAGAAAATCGGAACATTTTTATTTGGCAGAAGCTGAAACTATTTTCATGCAAGTGACAAAGGTATATGAATTTTTACTAGCAGCTAAAGAAGCCTATTCGGAAATCATTTCTTTTGTGATGTTTATGAAGTAGCTTAATGTGAAAGATTTAGCATGATTAACTTGATTTAGTAACCTCCTATTGGCAAATGGTACACTCTCTCTCCGCTGGTCTAGTGGGTACCTTCGCTCACTGCTGATCGCGGTCCCGGTTTCGATTCCTGACTCTGCCAAGATATTTTTTATTTTCAAAGCGAGAAAATCTGGAACGGTGCCCACCCAGCAGGATCGTGATGCCATTGGTGAGTTGCTGTGAATAAACGTGAAATGACATCTGGTCCGCGTGAAGTCAGTAGACCAACTCCTCCCTTCGGGAGAAGCCTCATACAGTACGATTGAATATGACTGAGAATCATATATATATATATAATTATGTGTGTGTGTGTTGCCTGTTAGAATCCGTGCGTTATGGTTCATCCCCCCATGGCTAAAAAGTTTAATTCGCACACTGGTGCACTCTACAAGCGCCCATGCTCTGCAAGACACACACTGGATCCAATTCTCGCCTGGACGGATGTTGGTGTATGCATCCAAGCTCACAATGCAGAAATCTTCTTCTTCATCAGATTCTTCTTTTTTCTTGTTCTTTCTGGATGTCTGTCTCCCATTCTTCTGTTTCTTTTTCTTCCCAAAACGATTCTTCTTTGCTTCAGTGGAAGGAGCAGTAGCTTTGGTTTGCCTTGACTTTGCTGCTCTCTCAGCGAGGGCGCCTTTACATGCGTGTCGGTTAAGATAACCGATGTTTTCTTTTTGGAATTAGCACGAGCTTTTTCCTGGGACCAGCTTTCGGAAATGGACGAACCTCTTCTGGAGATAGCTTTGATTGGTTGTGGCTGCTTCTTGATGTTGGTGTTGTGGCTTGTCCAGCTGCTGATGTTAAAGGTACAGCAGCTCTTGTTGCTGGTGCTGGAGGCTCAGCAGCTTCTGTTGGTGTTGGAGGCTCACCCTCACTTTCTGCTTCTAATTCTTGAGCTGGCACATTTTCCATTGGTCTATCCGTTACATAACTGGGGGAAATTCTGAGTCATTACATATGTTTGCATTAAAAGGGTAGCAGCCAGAAACCCGAAATCCTGATAAGATGTTGGAAGGTGTTAGAGCATGCTTCATAGCACTATTGCCAATTCCAGGGACATCATATATTGACACTGTTTTCCCTGGGTTATTAACCATCCAAGAGTCCAGTTCAGCATTGACATATTTTTTTAAAAGATTGATAGAATTGTAAACAACATAACAATAAAACCAACAACGTAACAATACAAGTAAAACAACATAACATTCCACACGGGGTTGGTTGGCGCACTTGCCAACCAGCCCCAAATGCTATACGCCAACTAACCCCAAGCACATGTTGTGCAACAAAGTCGTAATTACTCTGCAATTGTTTGGCATTTACGTTTTATTGTTTGAATATTTATAACAACAAAGTTTAGATCCAACTAATTCTATATCACTTACCTCTGTACTCCAAGAAATGACGATTCTGCAATGTTGTAACGGAGAACTGAAAAAATACTTCAGACGGGCAAAAACACACTTTATCTATTAGACGCCGTTAGTTACAAATTCCATATGAAGGTGGCAGCAGCATCCCCAGGTCGCCCTTTTATAATAGCAGCAACAGCGCATTATGTGAATTAATGGAGGAGTTATATGCAGTTCGTCAACAAGCCCCTGCTGCCAACCAGCCCCGGTCTCCCCTATTGGACGACAATTTTGTTTATTCCACAGCTGGCTAGTTAATTCGTTTTTTTTATGTATATACTCCAATAAGTATCAACACACTCACAGATTTCTGAGGTTCAAAAACACTTACTGGTTTCCATTCACTGTGAAATTATATACTGCTTTCTTTGTTTGTCACTTACAAATTGTTTCCAGAACATTCTTTCGAAATATATAACAAAAACTCGGACTTTTCATCATGGACTTCAGAAGTATAAACAGACCGATTCACTCCACATTTGCATATTTTAATTATTAAACACTTGG
>JAGDQP010027166.1:15136-25250 GCA_022664845.1 Lepisma saccharinum
TATATTTTGCTACTAATATCTTCTTGGTAAATGAGAAACGTAAATAACAACATATTGACATAAATTATAAAGCATAAAAATTGAGTCCCATTATTAAAAACTGATAGAAAAAGACGTGTTATCATGTCTTTCACGTACAACGTTAGTGATCTATGGAATACTCGGTTCATTAACAAAGAAATAATTACCTAGCAACCATAGGTTCCAAAGTTCATTTTCATTCCTCTATGTTCGGAAAGGATTATTTTTACTGGACAATTTAAATTACACTTTTCAGTAAATTTCAACTAGTGGCAAACCTGAAACAAAAATAGTGTTAAATTTCCTGTTTTAGTGTTTCAAAATTCGATTCTCTTACATTTTTTCATTACATTCTTCATACAACAAGAAATCATAAATATCTTTCCAGAACCCAGGACATGTGATAATATTTCCTCTTCAAGAAAAGAAAATTCTAACCCTTGATCGTTCATGCACAGACTCCCACAAGTAAAATTTCTCTCCGAGCAATCGGTGATCCGCTAACTGCGCATATTTTTAGATAGAGAAACGTCACAGGAATAGGGGCAAAAACTGGAATTCCGACAGCAAAGGGTAAATCCAATATGGCCGCCCAAAGGTCTTTCCAATCAACTTCAGATTGACTTATTATTTTGCAGACTGATATATTTGAAAATACAACACATTTGTTGGATAGAAATAGCTCACAAGTCGCCATATTGAAGTTGTAAGTAAAATGATTTGTCTCTGGGACTTCGTCAGATTTCATGTGACTGCATATTAACATTTTACATAGTATAAGTTCGGGAATAACGTGCAAATAAGATTTTCCATCGACTACAATATTAACCCTTATAGCTCCCATAACCTTTGATGTGTGCGTCTTTTAGATTTCTTCTCCGAGTATATATTTCCGATTGTTGGGAGAATACCTGCAACTGAAAATTAACATATAATACTTCCAAAGTGCACATAAGACAGAAGACAGTTCGTCCTTAAATTTGTGCCTGAATCTGACCTTCAACTTATTTGCATACATTTTAAATGAGTATTTGGCGGTCATGTTGGTTTCACGGTGAAGACATTGTGAATAGTTTGTAGTGTTTTCATAACCTGCTAGTGATAATGCACCTTTATACCAAATCTCGGTTTTGTAGCACGAGCTGTTTGGTAAATGTATTTGGGTGCCCGTATTGGATTCAAGATGGCGACATTTTGAACAGTTTAATACTTTTCGTAAACGTCTAGTGTTACTGTACTTTCATACTAGAATTCATTTTTCTAGCACGAGTAGTTTAGAAAACTACATTTTGGGTGGCCACATTGGATTCAATGTAGCGACGTCCGAACCATTTCGATTCAACAAATGTGTTGTATTTGCAAATACATCAGTCTGCAAAATATTAAGTCAATCTGTCAACGGGAAGTGGGTGCGACGTTGCGTGCGAGGTTGATTGGAATGGCCTTTCGGTGCCCATATTTGATTTACCCTTTGCTGTCGGAGCGGCAGATTTTGCCTGTATTCCTTCGTGACCGTCCTCTATCTAAATATATGCGCAGTTCCCGGATCCCCAAATGGTGGGAGAGAACCTTTACTTCTCAGAATCACACACCGCCCACTCTACGTGAGTTGGGTGCTCGATCTTCGAGGCTTAGAGAAAAATCGTGCATATTAAACTCATGTAAACATTATGTTGTTGGCCATAGTACACTCTACAGGGTGGAGCCATAAGTCTTGTTAGTACAGTCGAATACAATTTAAAAAAATACGAGACAGACAGGAATGAAATGTCCTTGAACATGTTATAGGCGAAGGGGAAAATGTTGCAGTCGATACCACTTTTCCAGGGATGCCATCTTGAAATCCGCGATCTTGGATTAAACCTGAAAATTTCAAATGACAACATGGCAATACGATATTTCAAATTACATCATCTTGCAACGAGAAAATGAATGGTGCGGTGCATAACTGTAACCGTGTTGCACTTATTAACCAAATCAGAATAGTTTTTGAACTTGGCGAGTTGTTCCGAGAGAACGGATCAGGCTGACTACAGACTTCATGGATTCTCCTCGTACGGTATTCAATATTCCTTATCTGTCTTGAAAGATTAAATCATCGTCTTCACATGACACCTTCCATAAAAATCTCCGGGCGTCAGATCAGACGATCGTGATTGCTACTCAACAGGTAGTCTAGGTCTAATCCGTTTCCAGGGACGATTTTGCTTATTAACTTCGCCGTTCGCGTAAACAGTGGCTTCTGCAAAGCGTATCTGGTGTGCGAATGCGAAGCCCGGTGTTTCTTAAATTAGTTCATTGCCCCACTCTGCAAATTATAATCGACGAGCAGGGTCGTCTTCAGTCAGATTCTGCAACCTTTGCAACTTGTACGAATGCCACTTGGTTGTTCTTTTAGAGGTACGACTAACGCCATTTTCCATGGACAGATGGCGTGTGATTTTCTGGGCTTTTGTTAAAGGACACCAACACTGCTCTTGTTGTTGCTTCGTTCATAGCTGTCTTCAACAGTTCCTGTATCCCTGATGCATTTGGATAGGATGGTAACAACTTTGTTGGGTGAGATATTATTCCTTTCAGGATGTCGATGGCTGAAACCATCTGAGGTGGCCCACACTTCATTCACCCAACATCAGAACAATCTCTATGTTTTTAGCTTTCGTAAGGACTATCTTCAATAATTAACCTGAAACGAACGATAATGAAAAGCCATTACAAATCTAACAAACCGTTAGAGATACACCAAAACTAACCACAGTTCCTGAGGAAAATTTACTACTAGTTGATTTGCCCACACATCCCTTTCTATTTGAAATTTTCAAGTTGAATTCAAATGGCGGATTTCATGATAACCGTCGGCAAAGCGGTATGGTCCGTGTAATTTTCCCTTCGCATATAACAAGTTCAGTTTTTTTTTATTTTATTCGACTGCTCTAACAAGACTAATGTCGCCACCCTGTACATTGTACAGTATTTTGGACATTTATTACGAGGCTGACACAAAGTTGTGGCAGCTAATATTTTAGCTTAAAAAGTAAGCATGGTATGTCCTATCATTTGACATATTCATCATGTCGATATCGACTGAACAGTACACCAATCTCCTTTGTCAGTTCTTTTCTGACATTTCATAACTGCAAATACTGACATTTCTCTTAAACATTACGGGGATATATCAAGAAACTTTTCCGAAAAATTAAGTGTTCTTCACCTCAGTTACTGATGTTTTTGTTTGCTAATTATTACGTTGATACAAAATGTTATGTGACAATAATTGTTTTGATTTTGCTAATATAAGCCGTTGCTTAAATTGTTAAGAGCACTCTCATTTGGTAGAAAATTTTGAAATTCTACTATATCTCACTTATCTGCATAATTTATTTCTATGTTACAGTATCCAGTAACTTCAAATCAGGATATGATAGGTTGGTCTCCAGATACTAAAATTTTGCGAACTTCAACCACAATTCCCATATATTCTGCGTTGAATACTTCGTTGCTGGAAAAATTTACACAAAGTAACAACTGGGAGACTCTTGTTGAAGTAAAATTAATAGCATGTGGAATTAAAACAATCGAAACTATACCATATCTGCCTCATGTGAAGAAAGTAGATCTCTCATATAACAAAATTATTGCTGTTAGTATTATTGAAGCGTTTCCTTCAGTGCAATACGCTAACTTGAGGTTCAATTACATAAGGTCGTTTGTTGACTTAAAGGTAAGATTTTGAAAAGTGGTATAGATGTTCCAGTTTGATATTACGAGAGTTGGAAAAAAATACTGGCAACACTGTCGCCAGACCCCATATAAACGTGAAGCTGCGTTGTTGCTCTTCCTAGCACTTCTAGTAAAAAGCCTAGCTATTCAACGCCTTCAGCGTCGTTAGTGAAGTGCTTGCAAACGAACGAAAACGTAGCTGTGGTGTTGCGAAACTGGACCGCCCTAAAGCTATGTTTTCAAATTTCGAGCAGTGTGCATGGATTAAGATTAAAGCGGTCCATAGCAGAAATGTGATAGAATGTCATTCGGGTCTCCAAGAAGCCTGTGGTAATGAAGACTTGCCATATCGGACGATTTCTCGTTGGGTAGTAGACTTAAGGCAAGGTCGTGAGAATATAGAGGATTCGCCACGTGCAGATTAATGTCCGTTAGCATACTGTTACTCTTGTGGAAGACTTAATCCAACAGTGATGGTGGAAGATCTTTGAACATCCTCCATACTCCCTAGATATGAGCCCCTGCGACTTTGATCTCTTTCTGCAACTGGAGGAACCACTAAAAGAATAGCGCTATCTTATCACAGACGCCATCCTGCAAGCAACAGGGCATTCTTTTGTGACATCAATAGAAACGCCACCGCTACTAGTATCTAGCGTTTTTCAACAGTGTGACTGGGAATTATACTGAAGGAATGTAAACGTCCGCCGGTTGAGCAATACATGGTTTGTAGTCTATGGATGTGGTGCCACCACTTCTTTCCAACCCTCGCACTTTATATTTATTTTGAATATTTTGTACTGCATACGGTAAAGTTGATTTCAAATATATGATTAGACTTTGCAACAATTCGCACAATAAGTAGGCATGTAGACTTGGAATTGTTCATTTAACAACAACTACAATGTTCAGTGATTCTATTGATGTTAGAACCGTATGCTATAAACTGACAACTCTTTTTCATTTAAGCACAACCTAGATGGTGCTCAAATATATTCTAAAATTACATAAACGTAAGCTAAGATAAAATGAATTTTATGGGCGGTAACAGCACTATGGCTTACGGCCGTCCCGAATTACATAAACATGTTTGTGTAAATGTCCTTGCATTAATTGAGGCAACACAGTAGCAAATTCAAAGTATGAAAGAAGCTAAGAATTACTTTATTGCACTTATAAATTCGAAAATTGAAAAAGCTTTTTCCTTTTAAAAATGTTCTTAATTATTACGGTAAATAGAGGATGGCCAGAATTTGTTGACAAAAAAGAGTATATAAAGGAGCGCCTACATAAAACATTAAACATATGAAATTAAGGGAGGATTCCGGCAATTTCTACCTTTATATCGCAGACAGCACAACCATCAGTTTAAAATAAATTACTTATGGATCAAATGAACATGAAAACAGAAAACACTTCAATGACTCACTCATCACCAATGATCATTGATATTTTTGAGATGAATTTACTTTCTTGAGCATGATAAAATCATTCTTTTAATTTTACTGGAGAGTCTTTCACAATAAACATTTGTATCAGATAAAGAAAACAAGAATTAAACGAGTGCCACAATCACTTTTAAGTCTGATCTGACCTGTACTAAAGCTGTACTGTCTTCCATTACCCATCATACTTCTTTTCTCCTGGCTCTTATTCATCAATATATTTTTCTATAAGCAGCTTTTGATATTGCACAATAAGTATGAATATATCATTATCATCTAATGAAATACCAAGATGTTTCACTTGATCATGGAAATTAAAAAAATGAATCTTGAAATTGTTCATAAATTCTTATGTCAAGGAGTAAATGTTGAATTTTTTTGACATATTCTAATAACAGATGAGACAATATTTCTGGGTATGAGACAACTTCAGAATACAATCTATTCGATGTATTGCATGTATATTGCTCTTTTATATTCCCTTCTTTTACAAGTTCCATAAATAAACTTTTTTGCACAAAATGGGAAAAAGTTTTCTTCTATTATGTCCCTGTACTTTCTAAGAAGTTAAAAATATATAATAAATGCTTGGGTTTCTGTTTTATTCTCTATTTCAATTTTCGAAATAGTTTCACTAAACAATAGCAGATATATATACAGGAAATAAAGTCACAATCCTCACTCAAAACAAAAATGATTATTGCTTCAAATTGACGTGATTTTTTACACAACAAAGCAGAGGAAAAAATACTTCTTTGAGTGGTTTAAAAGATTATCATAATGGCACCAAATAAACCCAGAAAAGTTTTTAAAATATTCAATTCTTACACTAAAAATTGTGAAATAGTTGTATATATTAAACACCAGGTTTTCAATATCTGTAAGTATTATTCCAGCACAAGTTACAGAAATGACATAGTGTATAATATGGGCCCCCACAACCAATAGGCAAAAACCTGCACTTCATCTCACCGTGCACATTTCCTAATATTTCTTGTTTCGTGTTAACAGATTTTAATGGTGTATTCTGCTACAAATTATTATCCAAAAGATATTCCACTGTATTCATCAGTAAATTAGACACAATCCAGAGGATTCATCTAGGAAGTTATGAATTTGCGAAAGAAAACTATACATACCTTACGTAAGTGTCCACTTCACAATAATTGATCCTTCTCTAACTACCTGGAAAGTTGGGTTTTGTGCGTTGAGGTGAGAACAAACTCTGTCTTGGCTGATGGACTATACGCTTATTCTTACCTCATGATCAAAAGGCCGCTATATGCTGGTGAGCTGACATCAAAACTTGTGGCTTCTGTTGCCAAATAGGTGGCACAAAGGTGGCTTCCACCAAGTTGGCATTTAAGCAGCAAAAGATGTCGACACAATGTGTGGATTTAAGGTAGCTGCCGACGTGGAGTGATATTGCAAGTGCGCCATCGTTGGCTCAGATGCGGATGCTTAACTGGACGGCATTGCGTTGGCTGTTCAGAATGTGACCCAATTGCTACCCCCGCTCATTTCCCAAAGCATACCACAACCCCAAAAGATTTTGGGTGGGGGCTAACTTCGTATGAAGTTACCCCCACCTACACTCAGTTACACAGATAATCACCAACTTATCACATTATTAGTGCATCGTTAGTTCACTAAAACACACTAAGCACTAACGTTAGTGCTAGCATACTTCAAGACTTTTTCAAGATTTTTGGTGGAGGAGAATAATTCAGAATATCAAATTCCTTACTAATGGACGTAAAAACATGGGAGAAGCGGCAGTCGTTAGTGTACTAAAACGCACAAAGCACTGTGCTAATATACCTTAGAATTTATTCTAAACTTTTGGTGGTGGGCTAAGTTGGAAGATATTACATTCCATGCTAAGAAACGTTCAGACATGAGGCAAACGGCAATCATTAGTGCATCGTTAGTGCACTAAGACGCACTAAGCACTAACGTTAGTGCTACGAGAATTTAGAATTTATTCACGATTTTTAGTGGGGGCAACTTCAGACATATCAAATTACATACTAATGAACGTAAAAACATGGGGCAAGCGACAATAATTAGTTCATCGTTAGTGCACTAAAACGCATTAAGCACTAACGTTAGTGCTAGCATACCCTAAGATTTATTCTAGATTCTTAGTGGGGGTTAAGTTGAAAAATATCAAATTCCATAGTAATGGGTGTACAAACATTGGACAAGCGGAAGTCGTTACTGCATCGTTAGAGCACTAAGACGCACTAGGCACTAACGTTAGGGCTACCATAATTTAAGATTTATTGAGGATTTTTAGTAAGAGGCCAACTTTAGAAATATCAAATTCCATACTAATGCGCGTAGAAAATGGGAGAAACGGCAATCGTCAGTGCACTAAAACGCACTAAGCACTAACGTTAGTGCTAATATACCTTACGATTTATTTTAGATTTTTGGTGGTGAGGCGAAGTTGAAAAATATCAAAGTCCATACTAATGAACGTACAAACATCGGGCAAACAGCAATCAATAGTGTAACGTTTGTGCACTAAGACGCACTAATCACTAACGTTAGTAGTACGATAATTTAGAATTTATTCGTGATTTTTGGGGGCGGGGCCAACTTCAGAAATATCAGAGAGGCTCATTAGTTATTGTGCTATGTAATGGGAAATAAAAAGAAGGACAGAGAAAGAAGACAGAGAATGAGAGATACAGAATCTTCTCAAGTTTTGTCACGAATAAGTAGGAAAGAGAGGAATAGAGAATTAAAAGTGAGGATGAAAGAAATGAAGGAAAAGTGAGACAGGAGAGGAAGAATCCCAGAATAAAGCAAAAACGAAGGAGAAGAACAAAAAGAAACTTAGGAGAAATGGGATGACAAGAGAAATGGACAAGAAGACAAAGAAGAAACAGAAGCAGGGGAAAAGACAGACTTGTCTCACTATCTTAGTTAGAAGAGTGGGGAGCGACAGATTCATCTCCTTACTAATCCTTTGTATTTATTTCTCTCCCTCTTTCCTTTTATCTGCCCCCTTTTCATCCTTCTCCTCTCCATCTATCTCTTCTTTTCTTCTTGTTCCATAGTTTTCGGAAATGTCCCGGCCAATTTCACGCCAAACTGGCCGGGATACTTTGTTTTATTATAACGGCGTTAATTTTAGCGGGTGAGTGTCCATACACAGTAAAAAATAGCTGTGTTAATTCAACATAATGTGGTGTCCCAGCGTGACTACCACTTTTTGTGTTAAATCAACACAACTTACGGTGTTGATTTCTGTACTGGGAGAAAAACTTACGGTTGCAGAGAGATTTGAACATGGGTTGCTGAGTTAGAAGTCGAGTGTCTTTTTCAAATATCTTTCAATTCTATTCAAACCTTCTTTACAGAACAGAACAGAACTGTATATATATATTTTATTTTATAATTTTCGTAAATAATTAGACCCGAACACAAAATAAGTCAAATCTCTTACCTCTAAGTCCTTCTTTTACATTATGCATTTTTAATATAACTCTTTATAATATTGAGCATACTCTTCGCGTCCCTCTCATGGTATATTGTGAAAATGGTATAGGACTTCTTTTGTATACCACCAGGCCTATTAATTTCTTGTTTATTTTTTTTAAATAAATATTGTCACAACAAATAACCTCATCACAAATTTACGACGTGCTGGGTGAAAAATCGGAAAGCCCGTTGACGATATGTATCATTTAGATTAGATCTCTTCGCATCCATCTTCTTCACTCAAGCCTTTATTTATTAAATCTGTTCCAAGAGGATCCAGATTATAAAATTATATATACATTATATGATGGAGTATTGCATTATGGTTAAGAGAAGCAAAATTTTCACATATTATAGGCCATTTCTCTTCATGATTTTTCGGAATTCAACTAATTTTCTCTTCAGCTTGGGCCATAAAGTGCTTATAAAAAGACTTTACTGAATAATCTTCCATTGACATCTTTCCCACGACCGAGCAAATTCCAAACTTGTACCCGAGGAAATTTTTAGGGGACCTTGCATAACTTTAATATCAAATAGCGAATCATCTCCTAATTTTGTTATGACTATTCAAAAGGCATCATATGAAATATTTTCATTATAGTCAACTAATAGTCTTGCAAAACTATGTTGCTTGAGTCTGAATATTCTTCAGGTTAAACCCGCCCCTTTCGATATTTTTATAAAGATCCGTTCTCGGAACCCTGATCATTTGTTTATTCCATATAAAATAACCCAAATATTTATTCACTTTCGTATAAAATTGTTTAGGAAACTAAAGAATTTGTAATGGAAAATATAATTTACTCAAAATAATAACGTTTATAAAACGACACCTATCTAAAATCGATGATAAGCATTTTTTTTATATTTTTGCAAATATGCTATTAACATGTGAATCAAGTATTTCGCTGTTCCTGATACTGTACGATGCATGTTCTTATACCAAACAATTCTTAACACTTTAGGATGATCGTATACTTTGATATTTTCCATGGCTTTTGGACTAATCCTACTTTTCAAATTCATCGCTTGAGTTTTAGCTGGATTTATACGTATTCCCGAAATAGTATAACATTTCTCGATCAGCTCCACTATTTTACATAATTCATTTTCATTTTTAATACAAAAATTTATATCATCTGCATATTTAAGACTTCAAATAGGTATTTCCCTTAGTTTTATGCCTGAGAAAGCCTGATCTACTGCATGGGTAAAGGGTGACATTATCAAAACAAAGAGAAGGGATGCAGAAAAACATCCCTGGAGGACTCCGCGCCTAAGAGGAATCCGATGTTTTTTTGCCAATTTACAGAAATTTTAACGTATCGATTTCCATATATCCAACGCATTAGTTGGATTAACATATTTGGAAATTTCATAGTCCTCATTATTGAAAATAAATACCCATGAGATGTTCCATCGTGGGCACACGA